>CAUJRU010001853.1:0-109657 GCA_963277665.1 Viscum album
CTTAACAAGAAGAAAAACATGGTCAAAATATTTGAAGAGGTATTAATTATTATTATATAAGGGTATGGATAAAACTTTATTATGCAAAAAAGATAGAAACAATCCTCAATATCAATGTAAGTATTTGTACAATGATTTTTAAAAAGAGTATTTATAACCAAAATTGACCTGATGTCATTAATTTTTGTGCCAGGGTATGTATTCAGAATGGTATTTATAAATAGGAAACTAACATGTATTATAATATATTTTGTTCTATATAATTATTATATTTAATGTAATAATATATAATTTTAAGTTTTTCCCTAAATTTGACATGTGATTTGTCAAAATCATTATATTTTTCTTTAATATCATGATGATTATTATTTCAAAATTTCAATACTTGGGCTTGGATGAATGTGTAGGTGATTCATGGATGAATACAATTACAATAAAGAATGTTTTATTGTTTCCAGTTTCTAAAGGCATGGAATGAATCATGGCGATTTCATGGGACCAGTTCCTATTATACAACATTAAATTGTAATGAGGTTTTACAATTTTATCATGAAGTTTCCTCTTTATCCATTATTATTATTATTAAAAATAAAATATTCTATTATCAAAAACGATTTTGATTCATTTTATATAGTTTCATATGCGATGGTAGTCAGATGAAAATAATAATATGACTAATGATTTTATTTCATAGATCATGGGATGATCCAATACGAATTAAAATATTTGATCTACAATATGAGTTCCTGTCTTAATTTTAATGATGAGTACTTCAAATTATTAGCGATGATGGATGTGATTGTTCAATGATGGATGAAAAAATTGGTGACAAATATTAATAACTAAATAATGAATATGATAATGACTTAATATTTAAACAATAATTACATGACAAAGAAAACAATGTTGATACTGATGAGAAATCTATAATGGAATAAATGATGAAATTCATGAAAATGATTTTGTGGATGATTCAATGAATGGTCAGTTTAGTGGTTGATGATACATTTTAAGATATAAGTTGTAATTATTAAACATTACATATCGATAGACATGATTGGGATATATTTTAATGATATAATATCTATTGATTTTTTCCTTGGTGGTTGGAAGGTTGAATATGTAGGAGTTATTATACCTCTTTAAATGTCAGTGTTTTCATACACCAACTATTTAGTCTTTGGGATGGGTATATTTATTTTTAAATGTTGGAGGACCAAAACTATTAATAGTGAGAGTATCAGTATTATTTTGACCATTCCAATAGATTTAGAACCACATTGTATTATAGGATTTGTTGATAAAACACAAAATACAGATTGAAATAACATTGAAGCTTTACTCCTACCATGGGAATACTTCATTATTATGGGAGTACCACATGCTATTCTAATGTGAGTGCACTATTTTATGAGATCAATTATGATATGAGACACATGAGTGGTAACATGTTAATTTTTTATTTTATTTTATGTGATTATTAATAAATAAAAAAACATGAATTGAAATTTGGATCCTTATGTGTGATACAACATGCACTTAGAAAGTCTGTGTGATGAACAATTACTAGATGTAGTTCACTATTTTGTGAAGTTGGAATACCACACCTAATATCATTATGTGGGGGTTATACTTGAAATTACAGTGACTATACTATTTATATATGATGTTGATGTCGATTTTGAAGTGTTCTTGTTGATGAAGTGGTTATAACTATTATGCATTGAGGATAATTTCTTTCATTATAAAAGGAATCCAGACTATGGTCACATTGTTATAAGGAGTAGTTTTTAGGGTTCCTTACTATTATTTTTGTGTTCTTTTGATATTTACATGTTTGAAGTACTCTATTGTTTCTATAGACATTGATTTATCATTAAATAATATGATTTATATAAATGTATCATATGTAGGTGTTGGTCCTATGAAGGGATACGATACCCTGAGAGGGGAGTGGGTTAATCTTTTCATGGATATTCTTTTCAAAAAAATCCTTTCCCCATTATATCTTGACCAAGGAATTACATGGGCCACATAGTTTTCTCTTTACTGTTTATGTTGATATTATCCTTCCCAAATTTTTCTAATGATTCTGAATATAATATAAATCATGATTTTAAGTAGATGGACACACATATTTTTACTTGGTTCCCCACTATGGTCTAGTCCAAGTTGAATGCATCCAATATTGTGTTGGTGACCAAAAATAACTAATCTCACTGATTGTTTGTTTATTCTAGGTCACTCCTATATGGAATAACCACCCTTACAATGTTCTATGTGGACTCAATTTACCTCCTATTTTACAACCAATCACAATTTTAAATCTCACTTTTCTCTCAACTGAAGTGATATAACGTCTACTTTAGATGAATCTTCTTTGGATAAATTGAATAAATATTTCTGACACCTCATTTGGTGCATCAATAAGTTCCAAATTAATCCACTAGATGAATTTAATTTTAATATAGAATTACTGAAAAATTCCTTCCGGTTATTAGAGATTACTTCTTTCTTGAAGCTCACATCCTTTGCAATGATCACTGCCATCACAATTCCAAAAAATTTCACAATGCTGACTAGTTTCACAAAGCACACACCTTTAACAAATAATAACACATTCACAATGAACACACATTTTACAAGTCTCATTACTTTCATGAAGATCACATAGCCCTCCCAAAGCTCATTCCATTCATGAATATATTTTATCCTTCAAAAATATAAATACCTCCATGAACCACAAAACTATTTGGAATGCTTACATATCCTACATAAGCATCATTTAATCATGAACTTTTTTACAAGATCAACCTTCATGAATCACCTTCATGAATTCAGAGCCTTTGGATTTTAGTTAAGTATTTCTCTATCATTCAATGGGGTTAGAGGCCCATTTATAAGAATTGACTCTCATTCTCAAAGATTCCATCGACATGATATATTTTTAATGAATATCTTATTACATGTTCATGAAAGACCCTATATCCGGAATGATCTAGGGAAATTTTCCATTCATGAATATTCTCACTGTCATGGAGATTTATAATCACTTCATATCATATTCAGAAACCTTGGAAACAACATGACACCTACTTCCTTCACAAAGCACAACATCTTTGAAAAATTAAAATTTTAATGAAATTCATTCCATTGATATTTTTTTGGGTGAAATTTATGGAAATACATCATTAAATATTCTTGATTGATCCTCTATATTTATGACCCAAAAAAGTTGGAAAACATTGGAAAACATCCCAAGCATGTATGTAATGCTTTATCTTGGGTATCTATAAACATACCTAGTTTAAAAACATTCTCGAACTCCAAAACTACCTTGGCCACCTAATTTTCAGCAAAAATCAACCCAAAATAACTACAAGTTACCTTGAGGTATTTGTTCCTACAATTTCTCCCTTTAGGTTTGTTGAAAACACTTCACATTTTGATACCACATTAAATATTCTTCCACTTTTAACCAAAATATACTTATTTAGAGTTAGATAATTATCACATATTTATTCAACCAATACTATAAGCCCACAAGATCCATGATCGACATGAAAAACAAGAGTATCTTGTAAATTTGATCAATTAATCACTTAATTTAAGAACCTCTCATCAAGATTAATAATTAACCTCATTCTATCATGATATATAATTATTAATCAATTATATTTAGTGTCTCCAGATTAAAATAACCCTTACTTTGTTGTTCCCCTATAATTTATCACCCTCTCTTGATTAAAAAATTTATCCCTATTTTATTTCCAAAAATTCTACCAATTTATCAATAAACCGAGAGGTCTCACATTTTGGGAATGTATTAGGGTATATAACATAGATCAAAACATTAGGTAAAAATAGTTCACACCTCTAGGAGTGGGTTTACCACATTGACACTTTGTTTAAGTGTAGTGAATCGACTAAACTCTAATATCTAGTCGATACTTCTCAAACACCTCTTTGGGTAATGTATTCATCTGAATGTCTACAACCTATAGTTATATTAGAACATAATCTAGTATCAAATTCCTATACTCTATTTTCCCCTTGATAAAATCATACTTTATTTCAATGCGATTAATCCTCAAGTAATGGATGTATTTTTTTCTAAGATTTATCTCACATGAAATTATCTCAATGGATTATTATTAGACACTTCACTTACACTCCCATATCATCAAGCCGCTTCTTCATCCTTAATAATCGCGAGAAATATTTAGTAGCCTCAATATATTAAGCTTTTGAAGTGTTCAAGGAAATGTAATCATGTTTCATTATTATCGAAGAAGTAAACAATACACTAAGATTTAATGCACCACCTAACATTGATTTTATATCATCCGATGAACTGGCCCTATATGAATCTGCATAACCCAATAACTCTTATTGAGATTTTTCATTATATATAAAATTGATACCCATTGTGCCCTTGATACACTAAAGTGTTATTTTAACTATATGTAAGTGGATTTATTTTGGATTTCATTGATACCCTATTTATTTTCATATGGATAAAACAATATTCGGTCATGCCATAGTTAGGTACATTTGACCTCAAATGGTATTACTTTTTTATGAAATTGACCACTTTTCCATCAACATCTCATGATAGGTTCATCAGGGTTTCCACTAGATTCATAATCTCGTTGTAATCATCCTATTAAAATCATCTTAAGACCACCGTGACATATTTAGATTGTAAAATAAATGTGTCATTCCATCGTTAGGTAACTGATATACCAAGTAAAAATGGATATTCACCAATAATTGACATTTCAAAATCACTTTTTTATAAATTTGAATAAAAAAATTCACTACTCTTTATCTGATCCACCAAAAATTATGTCATCAACAAGCACTACAGCCACCATCCTTTGATTACTATCATTGTTGAAATAGATATTATAACCAAATCCACCACACAAAAAAATGAGAAACAACAAAAACTAATACTTCCATGAATATCACACACTGTGTGTTTACTTCAGCCCAGTTAGTGCCTTTCTCAACAGAAACACTCTATTCTCATCTTCATGATTGAGAAAACTATATGGTTGTTCGATATACACTTCTTATATAATATCATTCAGAAATGTTGGTAGGTTTTCCATATAGAAAAAATTGAACTTTATTTTCATTGTTATGGATAAGAAAAATATGATTGTCTCTAGCCTTACAATAGTTGAAAATGATTCACCAAAACCGATACCTTCGGTCCAATAGTACAATTTGTACAAAATTTATGATTTTTTTCAAGTCACTATACCATATTAGTTCATATTATTATGAAATACCCATTTGTTCATGATGACTTTATTCTATATTTTTCTCAAATCAATCTCTGTAAAAATCACCATATTTGAACTGAAATTAATTCTTAATGCCAATTATTGAGAGGAATTCAGACATTGAATTTCTCTTCAGAATGGGGACCCTACTTGTTAGAAACACTATTTATTTCTCTCATAGCTTATTGGTATCATAAGAATAGTCGATTGATAAAATATTATTTGAAAAAAATATTATCAAGGAATATGTGATTGTTTCTAAATATCCCCAAATGAGTCATCTGCTAGTGGAAACTTAACACATTGATTGGGCCCTGATACTAATGGTTAAATATTCAATGTTATTGAGAACAACATGTTCATTTAAGTATAAATTTGATATCTCTTAGTTTAATATCAATCTCATCATTGTATAATCATTCTTTTCATAGCACGCAACTTTTAGATTTATATTTGAAAAATAGAGTTGGTGTATAACACCACTTTTTAAATTTGATACCGTATGTGAATTTCAAAAGTTCAAATTATTTTTATATCATGTATCTCCATTAAACATATGCACCAATTATATTAAAAAACATATAAACCCCATGGATCATATCTCCCCCTTAGTCCTTCACATGTTCATAATGGTATTTGAAAAGTTTGACACATTGGGAGAGGGGTACCTCTAGAATTATCAATGAGAGGATTTTGGTCAATCTTGATGGATCAACCCTTTGATTCATTCTTACAATGAAATATACTCTTTTTTTTTCTTGATCCAACTTCCTATACAACATCCAATATTCTAGAGAAAACGAAAAAAAATTCTCTACCCTGATGCCTAGTATTATTATGATATGTAGATTCTAAAGGCTTGGTTTTTTAAAGGTTTTTATTTTTAACCCACTATTGTAAATTTCAATATTTTATTCTATAAAAATATTATATTTTTCATTATTAATTCAATAAGGTGTTCTTTTTGAAATTATTTTATACTCTTTCTTTATCCCCTATTAGAGGGATCCTTCATATACCATCACATTTCATCTTATGGCATGACATTTTATTTTTTCAAGGAATTATTTGTTCTATTGTCTTTTTTAGTTATCCAATTAATTTCACCAATTCTTTTTGGGGGTGAATATTTCACTAAAAATACATTATTCTTACTCACAACAAGATAATCTCTTCACCTTTTCTTTAATGTTCACTCACATTCATTCAAAGCGAGCTATTACGAGTGTAATAGAGGAGGTAACTGATATGACTTCCATTTGAGCTCCTTTTTTCCTCAATAATTTAATTCTATTTTCAACATTGATGGTTGTATTCCATTATAGGATTTCTTGTCATAGAAAAATTGTGTTGGGGATCTTAATGTAGGTTTCTTTTCTATCGTGGATTTTTTCCAACTAAAATATAATTCCATATTCCCATGATAAGAACCTTTAAAACATCTCCCAATAAAAACATACCTCATATAATTATCTATTAGTTGAGATTTTATACCATTAGATTTAATCTTATAACATTGAGATCATGTTTTTCTTGACACATACCCATTCTGTGTCCCAATTTTCCAAAATAGTATCATTTCATGTCTACTATTTTCTCAGAGAATGTTATATTATAATTATTATGATGATTGTTCTCATAATCACATTTGGATGAAATTTGGTGTTCACTACATGAAATATATTCAAAATACTCAAAAAAACTTTATATATGACCATGCATACCATATAAATAGAACATTTTGTCATTAATCATGGTAGAATCCATATTTTCTATCTATCTAGATCCTATAAGATTTTTATAATTTATGAAACTATTTATAACTATATTCTTGTCATGCATGAGAGTGGGTTCGTCATATATAATACTAGATATTCCCAAACTTGATGGAATTTGGGATGTGATGATCATTTAATGTTATCTTCTGAAATTTAAAATTTTATATCCATTTCATTATTACCTTATGAAGGAAAGTCCAATAATAAATTTTAATCATCAATTAATTAGGTATTTCCATTAGAATTAGAGTTTTGAACTTTATTATTGAATGATTCTAGCTCTTCAACCAATTTTTGAATTATCATATCCTATTAATAAATTTTATCATTAATTTCTCTTTTGAGATTCTTCCTATTATTAATATCATCTTCCAATGCATGTGTGAGATTATCCACCATGTCACTTCGATCCTTTATTTTAATCTTCTTCTAAGAAATTGCATCTTTAAATAACTCATTGTCTTTTTGTAACCTTTTATTATCTTGTACCAATTTTGACTAGTGTGTTGGAATATCATCATTTTCTGCTTCCAAATTTATAATTTCTTCTAATTTCAAATTCTCTCCCATTTCATAAGAATTATATTTTTTTCATCATTGTAATCATTATTCTTTATTAGACCTATGGGGAATTCAACATTCCTTTTAGTTAATCCATTTAGTATGATTAATTAAATTTATTATACTTAGATCCAAATGTCATTACAATCATTTTCTTCTTTAAATTTATAATCTAAATCCATTGTAACATCAAAAACTTCCTGTTTTAGAATAATTGGAATTTTTCCATCATTAGTAGCCCTTAAATCACATGTAATATCATGTTATTCACTCATTCATACAACATCCCCAAATTAGTAAATAATTTCACTATCTAATTCATCTAGATCATTCTCAATCATAGTGTTTATTTACTTAAACTGAGTCAAAATTTTTTCATTAGAACTTCCTCACTGAAGAATGTAACCAGTCTTATACTTCTTCATCAAATTTATCCCCTCTTACATGAATAAATGTGAGAAGTATATAGTGAAAATTTAATTTTACTAATTGAATAAACAAATTTATAGTATAAAATATTATAAAAAAATTATTTGATAATAATTATTGGGCCCAAAATGGGTTATGACACCCAGAGTGGGGGTGAATCAGGGAATGGATATTCATTAAAAAATTCTTCTTCTTCCGCTAAATTATGACATATTTATTATAAGGGTAACTTAATTTTATATTTTATTTTTATGTTGATATTATATATTACATATTTTTTTGATTATGATGATAAATAGAATGCCAGGAAATAAATAAATCACAAGGACACACTAATTTTACTTGGTTCAACACTATAGTTTAGTATAAGAGCATGCATCCAATAGTGTGTTGGTGCACCAAAATCCCTAAGAAAACTAGTTGATTGTTTAGTCAAGGTAACTTATTCATGGGATTACCTCTTTTACAATTTTTGAAGTGAACACACTATCATTCTTGGTTTACAACCAATCACAATTTAAGGGATCAAAACTCTCTCAAATAAAGTGTCCAAACTATTACTTCAAATGATTCTTATTTTCATCATTTAATCAATATGTTTGAAAAATAATTTTGTGAATCATTAGATTCCACTTTTATCAACTTGATGAATAAAACATTACACCATAATTACTGAGATATTTCTTCTAGTTAGAAAGACCCACTTCTTTCTCATAGCTCACTACTTTCTCAAAGCTCAATACTTTCTTGAATCTCACTTACATTATAATGATACTACCTTATTTATGATATGAAATTTCATAATTCTATCTACATTCATAAAGAACAAACATTTTTATAGTAACACACCTTTCATGAATCACACACCTTTCATGAAGCTCAATACTTTCATGAAGTGTACATAGCCGTCGTGATGCTCAATGCTTTCACTAAATCAATTAAAATTCATGAAGGTCAATAATTTCATGAAGCTCACAAATTTTGGTTGATAGACATATCATTCAAGAACATCCCTTTTTGTGAAATTTTTATTAAGATTTTTTTTTTCAAATCACCTTCACCAATACATATCTATAAGATTTTCATTAAGGAAACATCTATATTTCGAAGGGGGTAGAGGATGATTTATAGGCATCACCTCCCATTTATGATTCTTCTATCCTTATAATCACCTTTTTTGAAGCTCATAAATTTTTTTCATGAACTTCTATATCATTTAAAATATCTAGAGAAAGTTTCCATTCATAAAGGTTCTCTTATTTAAAGAGATTTACAGTCATTCCATCATGCATTCAAAAACATTCAAAACATCGTGGCACCAACAGTCTTCATGAATATCAACATGGATGAAAATTGAAATCTTCAAAAAAATATTCCTTTGAAATATTTTTACCTATAATTCATGGAAATCTAAATTCCACGATCCTTGAGTCGTATTACTGATTTTAGACCCTTAAATTTTGGAAAATAGTATTGAAGGAAACCACCATGTATACACAATTTTTTGTACCACCTCTAGAGAATCCATTCATTTATCATATGTTTTTTTCAAAATAAATAGTCAAAACCCATGATGTAACTCCCCAAGCAATCTTGAACACCAATTTTTTCAATGAAAAAATTCCACCCAAAACAATTCAAGTTACCTCAAGGGATTTTTTCCCCAATTGTTGGTTTATGCATAAAGATTTCAGATAACCTAATTGATCCTAGGGTTGGGGGTGTACTAAAGTGATGTTCGTGTGATTGAAAATACATTTTTATTATTCAATTATTATGAATCCATGATATTTCCTACGTTATTATGTCTATTTAGGTATTTTCTACTTAATATATTTATATACCCAATCCCAATTTTATACAGGGTAATAATGGTTTTTAGGAAAGAGTTATTGAGAGTAATTTAATCAATAAATTGTGTAGATGGTTGGAGGTTTATATTGGGAGATTGATTTTTAATCCATATAATTATACAATTTTTTTCTTTTTCTTTGATTGTTTGGATTAAATGGTTGTTTTTCAAAGTTGCAATTGTATTTGAGTTTGGATATATTGTACAATTTTCTTGGAATGTACCAGTTTTTTGAAATCAATTGATCACATATTCCATAAAATAATGTTAAGAAGTTATTTTTATTTTATTTTATATTCTTCCATTATGTTATTTTGAGGGAAATTCATCTTATTAGGTGTATTTATATCCTTTATTATAGTCACAAACTCATTTTAAATTGGAGTTGATCTTTAGATGTTACACATTTCATATAAACCAACTCATGTGGGGTTTCTATGAAACTAGTTAATGTGACATATAAGTAAAAATAATTTTTATTAAATATTAATAAATAGATCAAATAAAATTTTTTAGAATTTAATATATATATATATATATATATATTTGTATTTGTTAGAGTGACTATGTTCTTTATAGGTGTGTTAGTTTACAATTGTTATTAGAACACGGTGGTCATTCATTCCATTATACTATCTAGTGACTTTATATCAGTGTTTTAATGGTAAATAATGTTAATAAGGTGGAATTATACTTAAGAAAGAGATATATAAGGTTGTTCTATAGGATTTTAGGTGTTGGTTAGTGGGAAGTATATTTTCATAAATAGTCTTGAGTTTTGGATTCCCATCACCTAATTTAATTGCGATAAGGCCTCAAGTGTTCCTGTTTATATACAAGTGGATTCTGACTTGCAGTGTTGGATTAAAATTAATATAATAGTGATATTATTACCTCAAATAAATGTGAAAAAATGTAAAACAACCGTACACATTCACATCTAATACCATCAGAGTGTGAAGAAATAAATTTCTAAATAAGAAAATTTATGAAAAATGAAATGAACCATACAAACTCATGCTCATGTTGTACACAATAATTGGTCTCCCACTAGACTGAACAATAAAGTAAACCAAATTAATAAATAAAAATTTAAACTATTATCCATTAGTCGAATCACATACCTTTTTTCTAACAACATTTGAACTTCTCTATCTTGATCCTCAAACTCTAGAAAAACAACCTACCTCGATTATAAAACACTGGGTGACCACACGATATTCAATGTGTATCTTGTGCTAAACATGAAATCATATATAATTATATCATGATCACAGATGTATCCATACAGTGTGGAAGAGATATATCTCAGTTGGTCACCCATAATAGTGTTCATAACATCTAATTTCATAACAAGTGCATGAAACTCATGATATGTGAATCCTTATTGATAGGAAAATTAAAAAATTAAAAAATAATAAAAGTATAATGATAAATAAAAAATTACTAATAAAATAAAACAAATATAATAGGGTTATATTAAGGCACACAAGGTGAATATATGATTTACTATGCTAGAGTATATAGATAATGTGGTTCACCCAGTCAGAAAATCAATAGGAACATCCAAAAGATCAAAAAGTATCTCCAAAGGTCTAACACATCAACATACAGGAATAAAAAAACATGAGGATCATCATCATAGGTATCTAAGATAGTAACATTAACATTTAATAGGTTGTAGGAATTTAATAGTATGATTTGAACTGGAAAAATGAACATCTAGGTTTACACAACTAATATTAATTTTATGTTTTGATAGTTTTATAGAACTATCCAAGCTAACATCATCACCAATTATTAGCACATATAGCCTGAATTGGATGCAAAGGTAGTATACATATTCAAGAAAAATATAAACCACTTAGTGTATTCCTCATAACGTCGTGACATTGATTCCCCTCTTCCTATGCATACTAATCAACTTGATTATAGGTTCACTCATATTTATCATACATTATCTCTAAAAACAATCCTAATGCCACCCAAAAACCAAAATATAGAATTATAATCAATCTTAGGCTGAAAATATATCCAAAAAAATCATTGGGATTCCTCTCTCATTTGATATTAGGCAAGAATAGCCATAAATATTTTAGAAACACATTAATCCATAGGAATAGGGGTTGACTAATCACTAAACCCATTATCAGAACCCATAGTAACAAACAATTATCTTCCCAAGTACAACATCTCAAGAGACACCTTCAAAATTCCTCTAAACAATACCAAAGATAGGTCACCAAAATAGGGGCCCCTCTATTAAAAAAAATATAGTCTAAGTGCATAACAAGAACCTTTATTCAGCCTCTTAAGACACATTCTATCATAAAAAAAATATTCCCACAAGGGAATTCCTTAAGAGGAACCTTAGAATAATTTAAAACTCCACTCAATAGATCCTCTACATACCCAACACCCCTTCGAGCCAACCCAATCCCAAACCTCTAACCAAACTAATCCATAAAAAATAAATAATAAACCACTGCTAAAAAAACAAAACTCATCAAATAAACCACACAGTCCCTCCTTCAAGAATTTTTTGAATGATTCTCAAACTAACCCTCTGTAATTCAAGATTCAATCCATCAAATATGGGTTTGACTCTCATCCAAAACTATTCCACACCTATCTAGCCTCAGGATGATTCATGAAAAACCTCAAATTAAACCTCCCACTAAACATAACACCATAAAAATTACACATAAAAATCCTTTAATTTGTATGATGTAATAATAACCTTTTTATATGTTAATATATTATCACAATTGACTAATCATAGTTCTATTTAAATCTCTTGGTAGAAAAATAATTTAAACACATAAACAATGGAGTACACAACATGCACCTCATGTACATGACATGTATCTTAAATAAACATCTTATGTTTTGTAGCACAACAAAAACATACATGTACTTTTCTAAGTGCATGGAGTACCTACCTCATCAAATATGTATACCCTAAACAAGGATCCTGACCATGTACCCCGCATAGGGTTTGTTCGTATTTTCTATATAGACAATTTCTATGATCTATGTATGGGATATGTCCATGTTCAATATATAACTAAGTGCCCTGACACATGTATCTTGGAATTCCTACAACCACACCTTAGGTTTCAGAAAACGGTATGTCCCAAGACACACAATGTGTAGTAGTAATTTTTGACACTTCACCTAGAAGGAAGAAAAAACTATATGTGTTCCTGAAATATATTTCATGTGATTATGTTTTCTCAAACAGAATACCCCTGTAATCATCTGGATATCTTGATTTCAACAAAAAACATCATAGATCGACCCTTTATAGATCCACAATAACTCAAAAATCATGATTAGTACTCAAAATAATGTATGCTATAAGTATTATATGAAAAAACAATACAAACTTCCTACCTCTAGGTGTATAACCGCAAACCTATGATCTTGTATCTGAGGCCACGAAACCATTACACCCCAATCCACTTTTAGGAAAACACCCAAGTGGTGATACCCTACATATCCCACCTTTTTATTAATTTTATGAATATAAAACCCATAGGGGTAGAGTCATCGTATACATGATAACAAAAGGAGAAAAAAGAAAAATTAAAATGGGGAAATAGAGAATGGTAAAAAAGAATGAAAATGGAAAAGGTGGATAGAATAACTGGATGATTTTACACTTATCCTTAGAAAAACCCCCAATTCCAAATTTATCCATGGATTAAAAATTAAAATCTGAGACACCAAATAGTCAAAATAAATTAAATGTGATTAATTAATAGTTAATAAATAATATATTAAATATTCCCCAAATAAAAACATAATAGAATTCCACCAACCTCCTACCCTCAGGTAAACACTCTTTTCAAAGAAATATAGAGTGTTCAATAAATTTTTCAAGTTAATCTGAGAGGATAAATGACCATTTTAACCTTAAAACAACTCAAGAATATAAAATCTAAATTCCCTTGATTTTATCAACATTTTACAAAAATGGTTGTGATGGGGATAACTTGATTAGGGTTGAGAAATTTATTGGTTCTAGGTAATGTGGGTTCATATTCTAGGTTAGAAAGCATAATGGGTTTGTCTACGATTGGTAGATGAGATAGCTTATTGAAGGTTGTTGGGATAAGGGAGTATATTGGAGGATCATAATTATTTGGAAAAGATGGTTGAGGTTGGAAAAAACATGTAGATTCTATTATTATATTAAAAATATATTATTTTATGAATAATAAAATTAAAAAAAATATTATCTATGAAATATATTGTATAGAAAAATATTTTTGGAAAATATAATTTGACCAAAATAAAAAATCATTTTTGTTATATTAATCCATGAAATTTAAAAAATAAGTTGGAAGGATTATTCTATATGATATATATTAATATTTTACTTTCCAAAAAACATTTATAAGAATATTATATATATTAAAAGTACATATTTTTTTAACTCTATATAAGATAATGTTAGATATTTTTGGTTATATTTTATGGAAAAATTATGTTTCATATAATATATATTCTAAAAATATTGATTCTTGGGGAATCCATTATGTTATTATATTACTCGTATCATTTTTGAGTTATTAAATTTCACTAATTTTGTATTATATGTCTATTTTTTTTGATATAAGATTAATTAAAATGATCGATTCTATGGTTGTTATTAAATGTTTTTTTTAAAATTTATTTAATTTCAACCGGTTTAAAATAATTAATTCTATCATATATTACCCTGTGCACCATTTTTTTTAACTGAAAAAAGGGATCATTAGTGAAGAGTTTTATTGTGACGTTCAAAACCATAAAACAATATCCTCCCCAAGGAAAAAAAATCAAGATAAGTGTCTAAGAGAAAGGGTAATTTTTTAATTAATTATTTTTCATACTATTAAAGATGATTAAACCCTAGGCGGAAAAAATAATTTCGAGCAAAACGAATTAAATACCAAACTATAATTTGTATGGGCCTAAAAATGTTCGTATTTTTTTTGAAAATATCATATCCTAGTATAGAAAGTTCATAGAATATACTTTGATGTAAAGAGAATGAACAAACATTTTGATAATTATAGAAATGAGAGGAAATTACAATTTAATTAATTGGAGGAGATGGTAAGGTATGTATATGTGGAAACCTAAGCTTAATATACGTACATATTCTATAATTTTATATAAGAATACATATATCTTACTATAATTCATGCTCGAGGACTATAAAAGATTTGTTTATTTGGTGACTAGATTTATATTCAACTTATTCATGAATAATATCCAATATCCCAAGTTTTCATTCTTCACACATGGTACGTTTGAGACTTATCATAAATAATATGTTTCTTTGTATCCTATGTAAATGTAAAAATAAGAAAGGTTGAGCTATGATAATCAGTAAGGGTAAAATTATTATATAATAATTTAAATCATATGATAAAATAAGACAATTACAAAGGTATGAGAACACTATAATACAACTAATGTAATTTTTTTTCATTGATCAAAGATCATGAGAAATGGAATAATGCTTTTGGGTAACAAAATACACGAGTTATAAGACTGAAGAAACATTAATAATTTTCCTTGAGCCATGTAAACCTAACATAAACATATAACTATAGAATCATTAGGTTGAATATAAATAAGATTTAGTAATCATATGTTTTTTAGGGCTCAATTTCACGACCATCATCACATAGTGGATATAGTTCCTTAATGATTATTTTTATCCCTCTTCCATGATATGTTATCATATGAGATATAATTATTTATCAAATTCACTAGTGGATTGTATAATTTTGATCACACTAATAAATTAAAGATATAGTACCATTGTCCTAATAACTTATAATAACCTGATATATTACTTTACCCAATGCACTGGAAGATAATATAATTCAAGGCCCAAGAATTAAATAATTAAAATAATTAATATTTTTGAAATAAGGATATACAGACATTTTTTATTCCATCACAGCTTATTTAACTAGACAAATGAGATGGATTTCTTGAGAATTACCAAAAAATATCATCACAAGCCATAAAAATAAATAAAGTGGATGGTATTATTAGATCATATCTATAACAAACAAAAATTTCATACATAGATGTCTCATATTATTTCATGAATATTCATTACATAACATAATTTTACATTGATGAATTATATTGGACCATTTCATTCAGAAACATATACAGATAAAAATCAGTTTCATAAGAAATATACATTGTCTCATACTAAGTTATTCTTAACAGGGACCCTTCTATGACATATCACACTTAATGCCTTTATTCATAAATTTTTGAGATGAAATATAATAAAGGGGGAGGTAAAATTTACAGTAAGGGTAATAAAGGGAGATATTAATTATATCATAAGACTAAAATCAACATAAGATTATAAGAACATGAGAATAACATTATAAAATAATACTTTTTATATTTAGATAATAAAATTGAGTCACGCCATAAAACATGGAAATTGTAAAGACATGAATCATTAAGGAGTGAAAGAATGTGAGCTATGAGAGGTTGAAATTTTTAAAAGACATAAGTTTTTTCTAATACACATAATCATTGAAAATAATTTTTTTGTAGTTAAGGCTCATTTCAAAGACTGTCATAATTGAATCGGTTAACTCCCCAAACTATTAGTGTAGTCACAGTTTACTTCCAACAATATCATAGTGGAAAAAGTACCTTACTAAACTAGGTTCAGTCCCTATTACAATATTTTTTATCTTATGTGATATAATTCTTTACCCAATTATTTTTAGGGAGATATTGGATACACTGATAGACTATTATATTATGACCACCAAGCTTGGTTATAACATAACTAACATTATTGGTTACAACATCACCAGCATCTATGGTTATAATATAACCACAATTATTGGTTATGACATTACCTCCTTCATATAATGATAAAAAAAAATATTTTAAAAAATATGATAAATCATTCATCATATCATCACATCATAAATGATGTAGAGAAATTAGTTTTCATAATAATTTCATCGATTCACTATAATATGAACCATGTAAAATAAATGTGTTTAAAAAACATCTCATCAACCTAGAAATTAACTACATAGATAATGATTAAGAATAGAATAAATAGACCATAACCCTAGTAATTAATAACTTACATCAAAGGATGGTATCATATATAAAAATTATATTCATTGATCACACAAAATATTTCTTCAACAATATAACCCTTTCATTTTGAAAATCACTTTTAAAATACTAATATATAAAAAATATTATGGAAAATGTTTTCTTAAAAAATAACCATAAAAAATATAAATAATTTCTCAAAATATTGAGATGTCATGATTGAATGAAATTTTATTGAGTCTATATATTTTAAAAGAAAATATTCCTTTCACATTTTTGGTAAAAATTTAGAAAAAAACTTGTTCAGAAAATGACATGAAGATTATTTTTAAACCATTATAAAAAAATAAAATAATGGTTAAAAAATAATTTAAAAAATCAATTTAGAATAGTAAAAAACATTTTTAATTTTTTTAATAAAATATATATATCAAAGAAAAATATTTACCAATTAAAAAAATAAATTAAGTAAAATTTCTATAAAACATATTTTAGGACTTATGAGTAGTGAAACTGAGGATAATCAAAGGGAAAAAATATAAGTTCAATAAATAACCAAAGGAGAAGGAAATTAGTAAGTTTTATGGGTGTTATATAAGAATATTTAATCCTCATAAACATAATCATAAAAAATATTAACAAAACAATTTGACTGTAAAGATAAACATTTACTAGTTTGGTAACTTTTGAATCATAATACCCCAAAAATAAATAACCTTATATCGATGTTTTTAACAATAATTATCATAAAATATATTCATGAGTAGTATATACAACACGCAAAAGTAAAATGTGGTCTATATGGCAAGTATCCCACAAAAATAGTTAGAGATGAAGTCCATATCCCTAGGCCTGACATCATTCATACATGATAGAAACTCCTATAAAATAAACATATATATTTTATAAGTCTATAAAAAACATAAACATATATATCATACCATGAATTATTTACTTATAACCTTGCACTACCTATTTGTTTACACATTTTTATTAAAACAACTAGTCAGTGTGATGTCTACTTTGTTTTTCATGTGTGTTCTAGATTGGTAGTTTCAATACATTTATTTTGATCATGCTTAAATACTATAAATAATAATAATAATTATATAAATATAATTTATAATCATTTTATTTATGTTTATAGTCATTAAAAAAAATAGAAAAATTAATTACACCATTAATGGAGACGATGGGTCGTTAGTGCGCATAAACTTTTAATTCATTAATTCTATGGATAGAATGAAATAATGATAAATAATAACTCACCATTTAATATTAATTATTATATATATATATATATCTTATATATTCAATAAATCCATCCTTATTACCATCCAGGTAAAAGTGGCATTAAAAAGGATTTAAATCACTTCGTGGAGGTGGTAATCCACATATATTCATGATCAGTTTTATCATTTTCTATAAATTTGGATGTTAAGAAGCTAAATATGATATTATCATTAAAGAATAATAATTATTTAATAATTATAATATATAAAATTTAAATCTATCATAATACCAAACCATAATGTATAATGATTAGAAAAGAATTGCATAGCCAAGTGGAGATGTTAAGTCTTACGTACATACAAGAGATACTTTAATATCCCATTTGATGGAGGGGGGGGGGGGGGTTAATGAAGTTAGTATCATAATAATAATAGTATTTAATAAAATTTATCATAGCAAAGTTATTATTTAATTAATTATATAATATATGAATATCAGATAAAAGAATAATTAAAAAGTGATTAGTTAATTACATCACCTCATATCTGAAATAATACTTTTATATATCCTCTTATGGGCTTTATAGTTGGGCATTTGAGATAAGAAAAACCCCTAGAATTTATATAGGGTAATTTTTAAGAAAAATTAAATGAGTTTTTATAAACTATAATGATCATAATTTCTTTAATAACATTAATGAGGGTATCCATTATATAATTGAGTTGAGGTTTACTATTGTAATTTCATAAAAGATTAAAATAAACTAAAATAATTATCAAGAAAAATGGAGCCAAATTGAATAAAAATGGGAAGTAGATAAAATTTTAAACCAAATATTATCCCAATTTCCCTTTTTAATATTTTTATAAATTTTATGTGATTTAAAAATAATAATATTTCCAAAAAATATGATTATTTACATTTTAGAGACTACTCATTTAATTTGAATTAAAATTCATAAATTCAATATTTTAATTCTAATATATTTCTCTAAAATTACTATAATTAGTCATATTCATCAAACAAATTCATGGAACACATTAAATAATTCATATTAGATTATATATAATATTTTTAAATTCATTTTATATTTTTTATTAATTGATGCAATTTGGTATTGGTGTTGCATAAAAATTTAAGGTAATTATATAATTATACATATATATAATCATATTTCAAAAATATTAATTTATATAATTATATAAATTCACAACTATCTATTTTTCCCTGTTTGGGCACATAAGAGAAATTTAAAACTAAGAGAGTGACATTTTGTAAATTTCATGGATTTAAATATTTTATAGTTCATTTTAATGGGCATGTGTCTATTAATGAACCAAATTTAAATAATAATGTTATAAGGTTAGAATTAATTTCATTCCATAATAATTATGATAAAAAATTATGGCCTTATCACATTTTTTTTAAATGAGACTATCCCTATTTACCCTTTATCGTGATGATAAATTATACCACGAGCACTATTTATATTGAAAAAAATAATTTGTGTCTATTTTAAAAAAATTATCCTAATAAATCCAAATATGTAATACATTTATTTAAATTCAATTTCTATAAGTGGAGAAAGTAATTTTATAATAAGTGCACAAAACACAATGAAAACTGCTTTTTGTTCTTGAAACAATATGCTTTTAAGAATAAAACATACTGCATTCTTGTCTCGCATGATGAAAAAAATTATTAAATGATTTTTTAACCATTTAATTAAATATATAATATATAATTTCATTAATATAATTATCTAATAGAGAAAAAAATTAATTTATTAAGATAAAATCACATTGCGCACATAAAAATAGGTTTTTTTCTGAAGAATTACATTTTATGTAAAAAATGATTTTATACAATATTAATATATGAAATTGATAACAATAGAAAAAATTTTGTTAATAAAAATATAATAAATGTAATTTTACATTTAATGCATTTTAAAATAAAATGGATATTTCTACATACCATTATCAAAATCATCACCAATTTTTACTATTAATTGGAAAATCAACATTTTTAGAAAATTACCAAGAATACTTTTTTAAGTTAATTTAAAAATGATAATTTTCATAAATAATTTTTAAAAACTAAATTTTCAAAATATTCTATAAATTAATCATCATATTTTCTCAGAAAAATATATAAATTTTTAAGAATACATATTTTTGAATAATTAGAAGACTTATTATAAATTGAGTTATTATTTACCGAGAATTTATCAATATATTAATATTGAGTATTAAAATTATATATATTTCATAATAATTTTAACCCCATTCATACCATTCTATATAAATAAATTCTTTTAACTATCAAAAATAATAATATTTTAATAGTATAATGAGATTATTTTTTACTCTGTGTTGTGTATAGCACAATTTATTAAAAAATAAATTTATTTAATGGTAAATATTTTTTAAAATCAGGTGGTGTTACATTTTACCCTATACTGTTAATTAATATTATCCCAAAAATTTAAAACTATTCTTGTTAATAAAAGGTTTTATATATAAAAATTCCTTTGTTTAATACATATATCATAAAATGTTTATTAAAACAACCCTTTATGAAGAGGGAAAGAGATCTATGAAGGTCCCCACAAAACTAGATTTCTAAATAGGATAAAATCACAGGGAAGTAAAAATTTATTCATGGAAGAGAAAACTAAATCCAAAGTAATAATATAGAATGATAGACTATATTTTCAGGTGAACGCTAATGACTAGAAAAACATAAATTATTATGGGGGTAAGAGACCATTAATTCATCGTAATTGAATGTTACATGACAAAGTATTTATCCTAATATACTTTTCCTAAAATTGAAGAATTATTATACCATATATACTAATAAAATAAGGAAATAAACTAAATTTTAATAAACCCAATATTTTTTAATTATTCTTTTTCTCTAATATATTTATTTTATTCAATGGATTGTACAACACACACCACCGAGTTATGAAGAACTACAACCTATTATTCATATTAATATTTAACATGGATTTTATGACATAGTAGTTATCCTTGGTGGTATGAATTAGAATAAAAAATTTTTAAATATTAATTATAATTGTTTTATATAATTATACATATTGGTAAAAGTACTTATTTTTTGGAAGCCTTTATATGTTTCGAAAATTCTATTTTCTTAAAAATATTTTTTTATGAACAAATAATAAATGTAGTTTTTTAGGCTTATATAAAATTTATTTGAAAAATGAAAAAAATTTGTTTATTAAATATATCAAATTTATCCTCATGTAAATTTTTGGTATTAATATAAAAATATTAAATTTTTTATAAATAGTGAAAAGTACATGTTTTATTTAGAACTTCTATTTCTTTAAAAGAGTTAAAAAGGAAAAAATTGTTTTTAAGATTATTTTTAAAGTAAAATTACTTCAATTATATTATATTTATTCCAATATAGGTCATTTTATTAACTTTAATTATGAATTTTTATATACAAACATTTTAAACTTTTGAAACATTTCTCATTGGAAAATTCTTTTTCATCGCATCCACATGTTTAATTTTTAAATAAAATTATAACACATCAATGAAATAAATTTTAAAAAGGGTTTCAATTTTTGGAATAATTATAATTTTTATTATCTAATAATGTAAACTTAATATTTTCTTAAAATGAATGGTGAAAACTGAAAAACATTTGTTTATGTGGTTAAGGTTAAAATGGTTGTACCAGGTGGTTAAAATAAAAATACATGGAAGTATATGACCTCAAAACATTTCGAAATTTTTTTTTCTATAAATAATTAGAAATTATTATCTATATATTTTTATCATTATCCTTTTATGTATCTTCTTGGAATGTCAAAAATATGGGAAGACAATATTTATTTAAAAATGTCTTAGTGTGTCCTCTCCCTCACTTATTGAAGTCCACCCAGTCTTCTCTCCTCTCTACACTTCCAAAAACTTTTGGTTTGGAAAATACCTAACCAATTATATTTCTCAATTCCCTATAATAATACTAGATGATTTTTTTTATTAGAAAACCACCTTATGAATGATTTAGGTATGAACCAAAAGAGGCTATCTGAAGAAGAGGTAAAATTATTAAACATGGGTTTTTAATTTATTTATTATACCACCTTATTGAAATATTATTAAACTGTTATAATATAATAAAACCATTATTATACCTATAATTAAATGTTATTATGATAATTCATTACTTATATGTTTATCCTCTTCCCTAAAATGGGAAATGAAACTGTTGATCGTGTGTCCGACGTACAATGGGCTCGCAAACATATGTTTATCATTCTCTATGTCCACATCTAACAATTGGATATAATGATGTATTTAGTATTTATAAATTATATTTAGGACATTTTTATTATTATTGAATCATTACATCACATATTCCTTCTTACATTCCATTCCTTGGGGATATAATAATATTGTTTGTTTGTATAGAGGAGAACCGCCTCACAAATAAATGTAATTTGTTTCCACTAACACTTTACATAGGAGGTGGTAAAGATAAATTTAATTAATATATTATATATATAAATGAAATCATATGTAATTTTAAATGGTTATATATTATTTGTTTTCCTTATATATATATATATAATAGAAACAATATTCTTATGTATGTCCAATTTACCGCTTCCCTGAATGGTGCAACTCATTTCATAAATATAGCTTTTATAGATAACAATAAAAACTTATATAATGAATATATATTATATTTATATAATGTTTAACATTTTATATATAATGGAATCACATTAAATGTAAAAGGATCAAAATTACCAAACCAAAAGAACATGAAAAATGAAGCAGACATTACATAAAATGTAATTTTAACATGGTAGTACTGATAAACGAGTAATAAAAAATCATAAGTATATCTTATATGGTATTATACATCTGATTATTTATCTATAATATATCTAAAATAGATTTATAATAATTTTATTATTATTATACATGATTTTCATCTTGTATAAAAGGAATTTGAGACCTATGTTAATAGTTTTCTGTCTTAATTAGTCTTCGTTTGGACATATATTATATTTGGAACCTATCTTCTTTTATGTGGTTTATATAAAATCCATTATACATTTGATATCATGAATTTATTTATAATATTGATATTTTTTGTTTTATTTAATTTTATTCTTTCATTGTCTTACGATTCAATTTTACCAATGTGGTAATGGTTTTATGATACTATCTTATTGTTTATTTGGATTATTTATGTTTATGATTTATATGACAAAATATTGTGATACATCTCTTCAGAAAATCATGATTTTTATTCTAATATGGCTATTTCATGATAATACTTATTTTCCCTTCTTTTTACTCTCTTTATGTACTCAAGACTTCAAAATATTAATTTTAATATAAATCAAATTTATTTTTCACCCTGGGAAAAAATAATTTTTTTCCATATCCATGCTTTGAAAAAATATATTTTGATTAAATGTTTTACTACAATCCAATGATTTTATTGTGAAATGTTTACCATTTTTTTACTTTTAAAAATTTTAATAGGAATCCTCATGTCATTTTATAAACAAGACCTGTTTTTCATTTACTTAAAATATGAAGGGAAATTTTATTTTATTATGTATGATTTAAATAGAATTTACTGTCATCATAACCACCCAATATTTTTAATATTATATGAATTATTAGGTATGATTCCAGAATTATCATCCAAACTGAATATAAGGTTTATTTATTCTTGATATGGTTAAAACAAAGTCTCGATAGGGTGTAAGATAAATGGGACTTTAGTAGATGTAAAAAAACTGTTTAGTGTTCTCTCTAAGGGGATATATATATTGGAGATTCCCATAAATTATATGGTTTTGATAAGAAAATAAATATGGATATCAATGGAAAAAATATGAACCAAGGAGAGAGGAATATCTTCCTTTATTTTTGATTGAAGTGCAATGGGAACATGGAGGAAAAATTATTAAGGAGAAGAGTAAATGTTTTATGTTTGATTGAGAAGTTAAACAAAAAATAGAATGTTTAAGTGATGGGTGAAAGTTAACCAATGATGAAAATTGGGATAAATATCCGTATAATTAACCAATCACACTCCAATGTTTCAAATTAAAGGTGTATAAGAATTATTATAACCAGTGAACAATTACAAATATTAGTTATTATGATCAACATACGAAACCTCTTAGGCCATGTGAAAAGTAGAAATCTCAGATGATTACAATTTCAGATGAGGGGTACGATAATGATGTGGTGAAATGTGAACTTAACAACCACTATAGAACTTCTAATGCCTTATTTGACTCTAGATCTACCCATTTTTCTATATATGAATATTTGTTTATAAGGGAATCAAGATACCACCCACATGGATAGATATAGAAGTATTAATGAAAACATATAATTGTATGATAATCACATCTAAATTATATGACTCTATTACTATTGATGTTTGTGGGAATTTTATTTCTTAAAATCTTATTCATCCTCTAGTTGAATTTGATGTCTTGTTAGAAATATATTTTATTTATAAACAAAAACCCCACATTAATTTTTGAGGAAGGGAATTAAAATTTGATATTACAACCCAATCTATTATCTTCTATCAGTGCGATGATTAATACAAACACCTGATGGAAATCAAGACCATTGTGTGAGTTTTGATTTCTACTAAGAGGGTAATTTATCTCATATTGTTTGGTAGAAAATTAATATCAACAAAATTCCTATTATGTGGGAGTTTTTTGATTTCTTTCTATAATATCCTCTTAGCCTTTCACAAAATTCTGTAGTTCAATTAACAATATAATTCATACATGGTGAAACCCAAATTTTAAATAATACATTTTGAATGGCCTAAATTTAGGGTTAGGTATTTAAAATGAATCTCTTGGATAATCATGGAAAGGATTCATTCATCCAAGTGTGTCACCATGGGGTGAACAAGTTCTATTTTTCAAGAATAAATATGGATTGATGTGACTTTTCATTTATCATTGGTAGTTGAACAAGATCAAAATAAATAAAAAGTACCCTCTACCATGTATTGATGACTTGTTTGATCAATTTCATGGAGATCAATACAATTATTTGATAGAAATTTATTTCTTATATCATAAATCATGGTTCAAGAAGGAAGATATAACCAATAATTCATTTCACATAAGGTATTAACACAATAATTTAATAGTGATTCCATTATTCTAACTAATTTGTCATGAATCGTCCCATAGGGGCCCTGCACCGCGACTCCCCATTCCCGTATCCAACAGGACAAGGGATGGGGAATAACACCGAGTAGGTATATTACTAACATGGGAGGCATTGCCTAAGTACCTACACACACACACACATCTCTAATCCCACAAATGCTGAAATGAAAAAAAACCACTAAGGAACAAAATGCATGAATACAACTAAACCCAACCAATATATTACGATGAACGGTAAAGTACTGAAAGTAAACTGGGCCAGAATACAAGCCCACCAAAACAAGAGTCTGTAAACTGAAAATTCCATCCTGTAAAAACAAGAAATACTGGGACTGCTGCTCGTAGCTGAAGGAACACCTTAGCCTCTAGGGAACTCAAGAATCTTGGTCCTATCCCAGTCTACCCTAGAATATATCAAAATGATGCTCATCTGAATAAGACACAACATGTGCAGGAAAATCCCGTGCATGGGTGAGTATAACAATATTCAGTAGAGGACCCCGAACACCACAAAGAAGTACACAATGTAAAGGTAAAGTAAAATATGAATAGTATATGTCTACAGGACATATATTATGAGAAACAAAAACCAAATATACTCAAAAAACAGACCCTCGGTATAGATACAAGTCGCAAAAATGCATAGCCCCGTTAGGGATTCTGTTCGAAGATTCCATGAAGCACTCATTTTGGGATAACACACTCCACGAGTCTTATAGATCTGATGACATTCTTCTGAGAAGTAATGTTTGTCGTGAAACATCACGAGAGGTAGTTACACTCATTACGGGAGACAAAATCTTCAGTGGGACAGTTTCGATAGATAGATGCACTCATTACGGGATACATACTCTTGAGTGGGAAAGATCATGATACATGGATGAGGATCACTGCCATGGCCATGGAGGATACCGCAACTCATTCGGAATTCACCTGATAGGTAGAGGATCGACACCCAGTGGAGTTGGTCACGAAGATGCCTGAATCTACCTAGGGTCAAGAATGGATAGAGGATCTCGATCTGCGCCTCTTGGATGGATGCATGACTCTATCATAGAAAGTCCTGCGAAAGGGATTATAATCATGTAGAAGGAAAGATGTATGACCTTCAGGGGAACGAGAAGAAGGGGTACTAACCCAAATGAAACATGTCCAAGATACGGTGGACAAGAGGAGCATGAAATTTTTCCAAAAAGTACATGGCATGTAGAAAAAGTTACACGCCGTGTCGTCTGACCCTGGGTACTGCCCGTGTACAACGACCCGTGTTGTAAGGTTGGTCATGTATAAAAGTTAGTACACAACGTGTAGTCCTGTGTACACGATGTGTCTGAGTGACTAGGGTCAGCTCCGTGTGTGCTGGCCATGTGCATGTATATAGTCTTCAACCCGTGAACTCCAACCCGTGCAATTGGTACACGGTGTCACCCGCGTTACTGGCCTCTCCTGGCCGTGTGATGGATTACACGGTCGTGTACTCCATCCCATGTCTGTGTTTCCCCTATATACACGCCGAGCTTCGGGAAATTCCAACACGTCGTGTGACCAGGGTCACACACCGTGTGATTCTTCTCTGACCCACAAAACCCTAGCCGCCTCCACAAATATTACACGGCGTGTTCTTCGGAAGTACATGACGTGTATTCTAGAAATTTCCCGAAACACAAACCTCCACCGTCATGCCTCTGGTGATGCCCCGTTCATTGATCTAGTCATCTGATCACCATGGAACACCTGGGTTTTGGTTTCCCCAACACCACAAGGCTGCCTCCATTGTTTTTGGACCTCCGATCGGCTCTGAAAACATGTTTTGATCTTCCCACGTGAAGAATGCTTGAAGAACATCCTCTTCTAATTCGAGCCAATTAATCATTTTTCATGGTCATTTCACCTCCGTAGGGTCTTTGTGATGTCTGATCTTTGTTATGGGATCATTGCATTACAGGACAGGTGTGCAACGATCCATTGTTTTTCGCCCCATGAAGAATGTGAAGAATACGAAGAACGCAAAGAACGCGCGAGAAGGAAAGGGGGAAGGAAAACCAATCGAACATAAATTTGAGGAACAAACCTCTATCTTCATTCATCACGGTGTTTATCCACTCTTTTTAATAGGCTTAAATAGATCATAAATCAAAAACAATAATCAATATGGATTAATTTCCCATAATCATCCCAAAGAAAAACCCTCCTGCAAGAACGTACGAATCCACGGATAAACTTGTTCGTCATTGATCCGCGTTCGTCATTTTAAATTCCAAACAGGGAAAGAGGGATGAAATAAAAACCCCTAACTTTATGAAAGGATCAATTTTTGATAAAAGGGTTGCACTACCATCATCATTGAGATCCTTCAACTTCGTTGGTGTAACGATTCTCAAATTCGATCTGTCGCCGTTCATTGCTGGGAGTTTGCTCCAACGCTCCACGAATTCTCTAGAGATTTCTCTCAATCATCGCCAATGAGCAATATTCGATTATCCCAATAAAAGGAAAAATTATTTGACATCCCATTATGATGTGGCATTAATGAGTCAGATTTTATATTTCTGAGTCATTATGACATGACATTAATTACTAAAACAGCTGCCCTGTCGCTGCCATGTTGTGGATATTTCCAAAAAGAAAAAAAATCAACTTTCTGAATTTATTTTATTTTATTTTACTTAAAACCTCTGAAAATTAACTTTTTCCCTCAACCCAAACCAGTCAAGGTTAGGCTCGTTCTTAGGTAAAGTTTTTATCTAAGATGCAACAATGCTTTAATATTTTTAATCCGGGTATCCGTTTGGAAACTGCCACAGCAGCGCACAAGTGTCAACTCAATTAACTTAAAAAAAGTTCAAACCACCATTTCGGCCTCACTGGGCCCCGAAATAATGTTCCGGTTTCGTTCCTAGTTTCAAAAAAATTCTATATAATATTTTAAAAAAAATAATACATGGAAAATCTGAGACATTACATTCTCCCCACCTTGGGGATTTGCGTCCCCGAAAATCCAAAACAAAAGCTACTCAAAAAGATGTGTGTACTGTGCATGGATCTGATCCTCCCACTCCCGCGCTCTCTCTTGAATATTCCCATGCTTCCACCAGACACGCTCCAAGGGAATCAATTGCCCATGAAGGATCCTCTCATGCCGATCCTCGATCTCCACCTGGTACTCAGCAAAGGTCACTCCATCCTCGATGTCCAGCTCACCCCAGTCGATGACGTGCGATGTGTCATGCACATAACTACTCAACTAGGACATGTGGAAGACATCATGTACCTGATGCAACTATGGCGGTAGAGCTAGGTGGTACACCACCTTTCCAACTCTACACAGTATTTGGAAAGGTCTGATGAACCTCGGAGATAGCTTGATGGCCCGACCAAATCTCTATAACCCTCGTCGAGGTGAGACTTGAAGAAAGATGTGGTCTCCCTATTAAAACTCCATAGGTCTCTGTTGTCTATCTACATAAGGCTTATGCCAGCTTTGTGTAGACTTCATCCACTCCAGGATGATCTGCACCTTCTCGGTGGTAGCCCGCACCAACTCTGGACCCATGAGTGCTGACTCTCCGGGGTCGGTCCAGCAAAGCGGTGACCGGCAGGGTCTCCCATACAAGGCCTCGAATGGTGCCATACTAATGGTGGAGTGGTAGCTATTGTTCTATGAAAACTCCACCAGTGGTAGGTGGTCCTCCCAACTGTGACCAAAGTCCATGACACAGGCTTGCAACATATCCTCCAGAACCTAAATGGTCATCTTCGTCTGACCATCTTTCTGAGGATGAAATGCTGTGCTCAAGCATAGCTAAGTCCCAAAAGTATCCTGCAATCCCTTCCACAACCAGGATGTAAAGCGGGTGTCTCGGTCCGAGACTATCATTGAGGTGACGCCATGAAGATGAACTATCTCCTTCACATAGAGTCATCCCAAGATTTCTACGGAACTCTGCTCCCTAATAGCTAGAAAGTGGGCCAATTTGGTGAGTCGATCAATGATCACCCACATGGAATCATGCCCCTTGGATGTTCATGGTAAGCCTGTCACGAAGTCCATCAATATTCCATCCCACTTCCACTCTGGAACTTCTAGGGGGTGAGCTAATCCTGCTGAAACCTAGTACTCAGCCTTCACCTGCTGGCATGTGTGGCATTAGGAAATGAACTCTATTGCTGCCTTCTTCATGACCGAACACCAGAACTTTCATCAGAGATCCTGTTATATCTTTTCCACTCCAGGATGTACCACCAAGGGGGATGTATGAAAATCCCTTAGGACATCCTCCTACAATTCCACCGGTACAACAATGCGTCCTCTGAAATGAAGTACGTGCTCCCCATCTTGTGAATATCCACCAAGAGCATGTACTGTGGATAACAGAGAACGTAAAGCCATACAGTCGACATATCCTAGCTACGCCTCCCTAACCCACTGTTAGAGTGGAAGGGTGACAACCATTGACTGTAGGTATGTTGTATCCTTTCTGTCCATGAAGGATAACTACAACGTGGCTAGCTGCTCGGTCACCTCACTCAACAGTTGTGAGCTCAACCTTATGCTAAGAGCATCCGCCACCTTGTTCCCCTTCCCAGGAGTATAGATGATCTCGAAATCATAGTACTCGATGAACTATAGCTAACGCCTCTACCTCATATTCAGATCCTTTTGTGAAAAGATGTACTTGAGGATCTTGTGGTCAGAGTAGATGATGAACTGCTCGTCCATAAGGTAGTGTCACCACATCTTTAATGAGAAGTCTACCAAAATAAAATCGAGAACATTGGTCGCATAGTTCTACTCAGAAGGAATAAGCTGGAATGAACAATAAGAAATCACCGCCTATCTCTGCATCAGGACATAGCCAAGCCCGGTCCTTGATGTGTCGCAGAAAACTATGTACTCGACACCCTCCTCCGGAAATCTCAAAACTGTTGCGCTCTTCAAACTCTGTCTCAACTGCTTGAAAGCTCGCTAGCACTTGTCCATCCAAATGAAGGGATTCCCCTTCCTGGTCAAGAATGTCATCAGTGATGATATCCGGGAGAAGTCAGGAATGAATCTCTGCTAATATCCTTCCAATCCAAGGAAGCTCTGCCCCTCCGTTCACTCTCTGAGGTGGATCCTATGCTAACACAGCCTCCAACATGGCTGGGTCTACAACTACTCTATCTGCTGATATGACATTTCCTAGAAAGTGGACCTCTTGAATCTAGAACTAGCACTTTGAGAGATTCCCATAAAGCTAGTGCTCCTGTAGTACATTGAGAACCATCCGCAGGTGTCTCACGTGCTCCTCCTCTAATGCCGAGTACACAAGGATGTTGTCGACGAAGACCACTAGGAACCAGTCCAAGTACAGTTGGAAGATCCGGTTCATCAGTCCCATGAAAACTGCATGGTAGTTCTTCATGCCAAAAGGCATCACCAAGTACTCATAGTGACCATAGTGGCATCTGAAAGTCTTCTTCGGTATATCCTCGTCCCGTATTCGTAACTGGTGATAGCCTGATCGAAGTTCAACCTTCGAAAACCACTATACCCATCTTAGTTGATCAAAGAGGTCGTCGATTCTCAGAAGTGGGTACCTATTATTCACCGTCACCTGGTTCAGGCACCAGTAATCCACACAAAACCTCAGAATCCCATCTGCCTTCTTAGCAAACAAGACTATGGCCGCCCAGGGTGAAATGTTGGGTCTCACGACATAGGCCGTTGTACATATGTAGTACTCGGGGGCAGACGACACGACGTGTAAATTTTTCTACACACCGTGTACTTTTTTTGGAAAAATGGCATGGTACTCTTGTCCACCGTATCTTGGGCATGTTTTGTTTGGGTTAGTGCCCCTTATTCTCATTACCTTAAGGTCATACATCGTTTCCTTCTACATGAGTATGATCCCTTCAGCAGGAATTTCTGTGATAGATTCAGGCATCAATCCGTGAGGTATGGATCGAGATACTCTATCCATTGTTGACCCTCGGTAGAGTCAGGCATCAAGGTGACCAACTCCACTGGGCGTCGATCCTCTACCTGTCAGGTGAATTCTGGATGAGTTGCGGTATCCGCCATGGCCCTGGAAGTGATCCTCATCCGTGTATCGTGATATTTCCCACTCAAAAGTGTGTCTCCCATAATGAGTTCATCTATCTATCTAAATATTCCCACTCAAGAGTGTGTCTCCCGTAATGAGTGTAATTGCCTCTCATGATGTTTCCCGATGAACAATACTTCTAGGACGGATGTCATTAGAGCTATAAGACTCGTGGGGTGTGTTCTCCCGTAATGAGTGCTTCATGGAATCTTCGAACTGAAACCCTAATGGGGGTATGCATTTGTACGACTTGTCTCTAGACCGTGGGTTTGGGTTTGGAGTATATTTGGTTTGTTTTTATCTTACTATATGTCATGTAGACTTATACTGTGCATAACTGATTGTACCTTAAATTGTGTACTGCTTGGTGGTTTTCAGGGTCCTCTAATGAGTATTATTATACTCACCCCTACACGGGATTTTCCCACTTGTGTCATGTCTTGTGAAGACGAGAAACCTTTTGACAGAGTCCAGGGTAGACCGGGACAGGACCGAGCTTTCAGAGTTCCCTACTGGACAAGGTGTTCCTTCAGCTAAGAGCAGTTGTCTTAGTACCTCTTGTATTTACAGGTTGGACTTTGCTGTTTTCGGACTCTTATTTTAGTGGGCTTATATTCTAGCCCAGTTTACTTTCAGTACTTTACCTTTTGGTGTACTCTGTTGGTCAGGTTTAGTTGTATGCATTGATTTTCTTCCTTAGTGGTTTTTTTCATTTCAGCATTTGTGGGCTTGGAGATGTGTGTGTGTGTACAGGTACATAAGAAATGCCTCCCATGTTAGTAATATGCCTACTCAGTGCAAGTGACCAGCCCCTGGCCTATTGGAGGTAGGCTTGGGGAGTCTCAGCACGGGCCCCATTGGGATGGGTCATGACAGGGCTGGAACTGCAACTACCCCACACCAGCCTCCATAGGCCAGGGGCTGGAGACTAGCACCGAAGGCACAACAAACTTGGGGAGGCCTTTGCCTAAGAACCTGTACACACACATGTAGCTAACTCAATGCAAAAGTGTAGAGAAGAAGAAGAAATCAAGGTTCCACACTACTATAAAAAGGGATCCAAACAAAAATGCATTTAACTATAACAATAAAAGTACAAGAAACGAAAAGCTAAAAGGGAAAGGGGAAAAAATACACACCCAACTAGAAAAGTGCCACAACCCAGCAACAGGTGAAAAAGTAAAATAGCTGGAAGAGGTGAACTCCTGAATCCCAAGATACGACAACCACACGTGGTCCAAGAAACCTATATCTCGAAGCTCCTCTGATGTCATGATCAACCTGTTCGTCATTTTCAAGGGCACTCCAAATACCGGCAAATCCCAAGAATGGGTGAGTATAAGAATACTCAGTAGGATGCCCCAAAGGCTCGAGGGAGAAACAAGAGATGTACTATAAAGGAGATCTGTAAGAGAGAACAAGGTACAAAAAGAGTGAACAAAAGGAGTATAGATCAACCAAATAATATATATGATCGCTCAAAGAAACCCAAACGAGAGAGTAAGGGGATCTTCATCTCATAGCTCACACTAGGTATATGCCCATACATATACCCAAGGAAACCAGATATACTCATAACTAAGACCTGTAGTCTAGAGACAAGTTACAAAACTACATACACATTCTAGGGATCCAGTTCGAAGATTCCACAAAGCAATCATCTGGGAGAACTTACTCAATGAGTCTGATAGCTCTGATAATGTCCGTCCAAAAAGTATCATTCATCAGAAAGGTCACGAGAGATAGATGCAATCATTATCGGAGAACACACTCTTGATCAGGGAAAGACCACGATAGATAGATGAACTCATTATGGGAGACACACTCATGAGTGTGAAATATCACGATAGATAGATCCACTCATTACGGGAGACACACTCCTTAGCGGGAAAGATCACGATACACAGATGAGGATCACTACCAGAGCCATGGAAGATACCACGACTCATCTGGATTCACCAGCTAGGTAGAGGATCAACTCCCAGTAGAGTTGGTCACATCGATGCCCGAGTCTACCTAGGGTTAGGAATGGATAGAGGATCTCGCTCTGGTCCTCTCGGAGGGATGTTGCCTCTATCACAAAAAGTCCTGCTGAAGGGATCATACTCCTATAGAAGGAAACGATGCTTGAACTTCAGGGGAACATGATGAAGGGGCACTAACCCAAACAAAATATTTCCAAGATACAGTGAACAAGATGACCATTCAATTTTCCAAAAAGTACACGACATGTAGAAAAGTTACACGCAGTGTTGTCTGACCCTAGGTACTTCCCGTGTACAATGGCCCGTGTCATAAGGCTGGTCATGAAAAATGAAACTACACGGCATGTAAAAAGAGAACAAACTGTGTCTAAGTATCTGGGGTCCACCCCATGTACTCGGGCCATGTGCCTATACATGGTCTCAACCCATGTATGTTAACCCATGTAATCGGAACACAAGGTGACCCATGCAACTGTCCTATTCTGGTCTTCTGGTGGAGTATCAACTCCAAAGATAGGAAAACCATATCAGAGGAAAACGAACCCACACTCATGAGGTTGGGAGTCCCGTCTCTATCGGAGCAGAGGAGTAAGAAATACCTTCACCTTGAGTCATTATGGGAGTAGCCATCCTAACCTCACTAAAAGAAACGCCCTAGATCTGCTCCTCAGGTCATCATTCATACCGCAACCACCACAAAGTTCCACATGGGAGAAACCCGAAGGACCACCATTTCATAAGGGCTCCAACACGATTGACGATGCATCAATCTGACACCCAGTCTGTATGTTATAGGCATTTTAGTACCAAGGGCTCAGTTGGATTCGTATTAGATCCAACCTAGTCGTACTTCAAATGACACCGGTTAACCAAACTGGGCACACCGTTGCGATCCATATGGAAAAACACACAAGATGGACTACCTATTTGTCAAAAAAAAATATCCGGTGAAAAAGGTACATTTCACCACAAAACATGAGAACCAAGCCTCATAGGGCCCATTCTTCTACCTCGATGTAAAATAGCCAAAATTGGTCTTGAAACATCCGTCTTGATTTCAGGGTTGAAATGTGACAGACAGTTTGTCATTCCGACACTATATGAGGGAGATATGTCAGATACAAGATCCCGTAATAATAATAATAATAATATTATTGGGTGTTTCATGGACCCTAGCCATGAACTAGAAATCAGTATCCAACATTCGACTTGAATCGACTGTATTAAATACAGGGTCACGTCACCGCTGATGGAAAGTCAATCGAACGATGCATTCATGAGTTATAGTGGGTCAAAGATTTTATAATGATATTAAATCTATTAATTCATGAGAATTTCAGTTACCTGATCTGAAAAATGGAAAAAATACATCCAATATTGGACTCAGAATGTCTGTTTCGGAATCTGGGTCGCACTGCCACAGATGGTTCGTGAAACCGAGGTTGCACGAATAAGTTACAGTCGAAAATGTGTTTTATCAACAAAAATAATAATATGATTATTATATGATTATTTTTAATTGATTTATTTCAAATATCTCATGTCACACAAAAATCTCTCCAATTTGGTGTGCATCACCCCATTTCATATGATTTTTATTTTATTTCTTTAAATTCTAATATTTATTTCCTTTAAACTATTTCTCCCTCCAACGTTCTTTCTTTCTTTCACAATTTTATCACTCTGCAATGAAAGTGGCACCTCCCCTTGGCCTTTACTCCATGCCCACCATGCTTCCACTGTGGTTCCTGGGTCCCATATGACCATGTGCCTATGACTGATCATGATAAGATCTCCTACATTGAGGTCTCATCATCTGGCGTCTGCTAGCTGTAGGAGACGTCACATCTCTATTGCGCTCACTGTCACAACCTGCTGTATGGCGTGACATGAAGCTTTCTACCACTAGTGAAAACACTCACACCTTGGATTAGGTGGGAACTAACAAGGGCACTATGATAGCATAGATCTCTCTATAGAGTCCCCGCTCGAACGTCTATTCTCAGAAACTACCGTTATAGACCAGTGGACCACCAACTCTAGCTAAACCTCTACTGTTTGAGGGCCTGGCTTACTGTGGAACCTCAGTGGTCTATGGTTCTAGGACTGATGAAGTGTGATCAACCTGCACACATCCTCATCTCGCTCTGCTGGGGAAGTCTTCTTCTCAACAGGTAGGGGTAATTCTACCTTCCTATCTAGATAAATGGGCTTTCATGATGGGTCCTGAACTGAGCTCTCATCGCTCACAAAATCATCGCCACAAATCATATCTAGTATCATGGATAGATTTCATCACAGAGACATCCTAAATGTTATCAAGGAGTACCATGGTCAGATGAGCATATCTATATATATCAACATTGATGGGGAGCTGACTCGAGAAGGACAGTCAAAGACTCAATCCTATATGATGGATGTACCATTGTTTCCTGCAACAGGTGTCTCAGGGTGCCGAGTCAACAAGTGGGTAATCAGGGTCCTCATGAAAGGATACGTTGGATTCCCGTACCATCACTGGACTCATCGTGTGAGCCCCTTTCTCAGGTCAGGTCGTGCCCAGTACCAACATATTTTTTAGTAGCCTTTGTTTTGGATTTTTGGGGACGTAAATCCCCAAGGTGGGGAGAATGTAATGTCTCAGATTTTATGTGTATTATTATTTTTAAATATTATATGGAATTATTTCAAGACTAGGCATGAAAATAGAACATCATTCTGTGGCCCAGTGAGTTTGGAATGGTGGTTTGAACTTTTTTTAAGTTAAGTGAGTCGGCACTTGTGCGCGGCTGTGGCAGTTTCCAAACGGATGCCCGTATTAAAAATCTGAGACCATCATTGCGTTCGGGATGACATATTTACCTAAGAAAGAGCCTAACCTCGACTGACGCATGTCAAGGGAAAAAGTTAATTTTCAGACGTTTTAATTAAAATAAAATAAAAAAAATTCACAAAGTTTATTTTATATCTTTTTGGAAATACCCGCTACAGCGCAGTGACGAGACAACTATTTCCATAATTAATATCATGTCATAATTACTCAGAAACAACAATGCTAACTCATTAATGTCGCAGCATAATGAGATGTCAAATACGTTTCCCTTTTATTGGGATAATCGAATATTTCTTGTTGGCGATGATTGATAGAAATCTATGGAGAATCTGCGGAGTGTTGGAGAAAACTCTCAATGACGAACGATAATAGATCAAAATTTGAGAATCGCTGCACGAATGAAGTTGAAGGATATCAAAGACAATGGAAGCGCAACCCTTTTGTCAAGGATCAATCCTTTCTTAAATTTAGGGGTTTTTATTTCATCCCTCTTTCCCCAATTTGAATTTAAAATGACAAATGCAGATCAACCACGAACAAGTTGATCTGCAGATTCATACGTTCTTGCGGGAGGGTTTTCTTTGGGATGATTATGAGAAATTAATCCATGTTGATTATTGTTGTTGATTTGTACTCTGTTTAAGCCTATTAAAATGAGCGGATCAATTCTATGAGAAACTATGGTGGAGGTTCGTTCCTCAAATTTTTGTTCGATTGGTTTTCCTTCCCCCTTTCCTTCTCCCGCATTCTTCAGGTTTATCACGTTCTTCGCGGGGTGATGAACAACAGATTATTGCACACCTGTCATGCAACACCACGATCCCAAACCAGAGATCCGACATCGCAACGCCCCTACAGAGGTGCGATGACCATGATGGATGACGAATCAGCTCGAATCGGAAGAGGCCGTTCTTCGAGTATTATTCGAATGGGAAGATCAAAACATGTTTTTGGAGATGATTGGAGGTCCGAAAACAACGGAGGCAGCGTCGTGGTGTTGGGGTGACCAAAAACTGGGTGTTCTATAGTGATCGGATTAACAGATAGATGAAAGGGGTATCACTGGAGGTGTGACATCAGAGGTCTACATTTCTGGAAATTTTCAGAATACACAGAGTGTACTTCCAAAGAACACGCCGTGTAGTACTGGCGGCGACGACTAAGGTTTTGGGGGGTCAGAGAAGAATCACACGGTGTTTGACCCTGGTCCCATGACGTGTTGGACTTTTCTAAAGCTTAGTGTGTATCCAGGGGATAAAAAAACACAGGATGGAGTACATGATTGAGGATTCTATCACACGACCAGCCGAGGCTAGTAACGCAGGTCAACCCGTGTACTGATTACATGGTTTGGAGTTCATGGGTTGAAGAATGTGTATGGGCACATGGACAGCGTACACAGAGTTGACCCCAGTCACTCAGACACAGCGTGTACATAGTACATGCCGTGCACTAACTTTTCTACAGGACCAGCCTCACGACATGGGACGTTGTACACGGGAAGTACCCAGGGCCAGACGACACGACATGTAACTTTTTCTACATGTCGTGTACTTTTTAGAAAAATGGAATGGTCCTCTTTTCCTCCATATCTTGGACATGTTTTGTTTGGGTTAGTTCCCTTTCTTCTCATTCCCCTAAAGGTTAGGCATTGTTTCCTTCTATAGGAGTATGATCCCTTTAGCAGGACTTTCTGTGATAGAGTCCGACATCCATCCGAGAGGCCCGAATCAAGATCCTCTATCCATTATTGACCCTAGGTAGAGTCAGGCATCGACATGACCAACTCCACCGGGAATCGATCCTCTACCTAATAAGTGAATTCCAGATGAGTCATGGTATCCTCCATGGCTCGGGCAGTGATCCTCATCCGTGTATTGTGATCTTTCCCAATCAAGAGTGTGTCTCCCATAACGAGTGCATCTATCTATCGAAATCTTCCCACTCTTGAGTGTGTCTCCCATAATGAGATTAACTTCCAGGGCCATGGAGGATACCATGAATCATCCAGAATTCACATTCTAGGTAGAGGATCGACGCCCAGTGGAGTTGGTCATGTTGATGCCTGACTCTAACTAGGGTCATGAATGGATAGAGGATCTCGGTCCGGGCCTCTCGGATAGATGCCTGACTCTATCAAAGAAAGTCCTACTGAAGGGATCATACTCCTATAGAAGGAAACAATACTTGAAATTTAGGGGAACAAGAATAAAAGACACTAACCCAAATGGAAAAATTCCAAGATACGGAGGACAAGAAGTCCATTCCATTTTTCGAAAAAGTACACAACATGTAGAAAAAGATACTCGCCGTGTCCTCTAACCCTGGGTACTGCCCATGTACAATGGCATATGTCGTAAGGCTGGTCATGTAGAAAAGTTAGTACACAGTGTGTAGTCCTGTGTACATGCTGTGTCCAAGTGACTAGGGTCGGATCCGTGTACACTGTCCATGTGCCCGTACACGGTCTTCAACCCGTGTACTCCAACCCATGAAATCGGTACATAGGGTGACCCACGTTACTGGCCTTGTCTAGCCGTGTGATGGAGTACATGATCGTGTACTCCATACGGTGTCCATGTATCCCCTGGATACATGCCGAGCTTTGGGAAAGTCCAAAATGCCATGTGACTAGGGTCACATGCTGTGTGATTCTTCTTTGACCCCTGAAACCCTAGTCGACGCCGCTAGTACTACAAGGCATGTTCTTTGGAAGTACACACCGTGTATTCTGGAAATTTCCAGAAATGAGGAACTCCACCATCGCACCTCCAATGATGCCCTATTCGTCGATCTGGTTGTCCGATCGCCATGGAACACTTAGGTTTTGGTCGCCTCGACACCATGAGGCTGCCTCCGTTGTTTTCAGACCTCTGATCGGCTCCGAAAACATGTTTTGATCTTCCCACGTAAGGAACGCTCTAAGAACATTCTCTTCCGATTCGAGCCGATTCGTCATCCGTCATGGCCGTCACACCTCCGTAGGGTCGTTGCGATGTCGGATCTCTGGTTTGGGATCATTGTGTTTCAGGACGGGTGCACAATGATCTGTTGTTCTTCGCCCCATGAAGAACGTGAAGAACACAAAGAATGTACGAGAAGGAAAGGGGGAAGGAAAACCAATCAATTTTTTTTTTGAGGAATGAACCTTCATCTTCATTCGTCACCGCGTTGATCAGCTCCCGTTAATATGCTTAAATGGAGAATAAATCAACAAAAATAATCAACATGGATTAATTTCCCATAATCATCCCAAAGAAAACCCTCCTGCAATAATGTACGAATCCACGGATCAACTTGTTCATGGTTGATCCACATTCGTTGTTTTAAATTAAAAATAGGGAAAGAGAGATGAAATAACAACCCCTACCTTTAAGAAAAGATCGATCATTGATGAAAGGGTCACGCTGCCATCGTTGTTGAGATCCTTAAACTTCGTTGGTGAAAGGATTCTCAACTTTGATCCATCGCCGTTCGTCGCTGAGAGTTTTCTCCAATGCTATGTGGATTCTCTGAAGATTTCTTTTAATCTTCACCAATGATAAATATTCGATTATCCCAATAAAATGGAAATGTATTTAAAATCCCATTACGCTATGGCATTAATGATTTAGCGTTGCTGTTTTTGAGTCATTATGACATAAAATTAATTACTGAAACAACTGCCCCATCACTGCACTACAGCATATATTTCCAAAATGAAATAAAATAAACTTTGTGAATTTATTTTATTTTATATTACTTAAAACGTCTGTATATCAAATTTTTCCCTTGACTCGTACCGGTCGAGTTTACGCTCATTATTAGGTAAAGTTGTCATCCCGGATGAAACGGTTCTCCCAGATTATTAATCTAGGCATCCGTTTGGAAACTGCCACAGCTGCGCACAAGTGTCGACTCACTTACAATAAAAAAAGATCAAACCACCATTCCGGGCTCACTAGGCCTCAGAATGATGTGTTGTTTTCGTGCCCGGTCTTGAAATAATTACATATAATATTTAAAAATAATAATACATTAAAAATCCAAGATATTACATAATTTACCAACTATATTTATGCCTTAAATGAATATAGTCATTAAATATCACCTCGATCTATTTTTAATAGTCATTATGGAATATATTCTTATCTATTAATATGGAATGGAAGAGCATGAAGATCACATCATAATTGTATTGAACACCCTGAGGATGAAGAATTTGTATTAAAAAATTAATTTTTTTGAATTTTGGATAACAAATGTATCATTTTGTGGTCATATAATCTCAAAAAAGGGTAAATCAATGGATCTATCAAAGAATAAGGCTATTAAATGTGTTCACATACTAAAAAAACTGATATAGATCTGATTTTTTCCTCATTTATCTATATAATATAGATGTTTTTTGGAGAATTTCTCACAAATATGTAATCCACTCACTATGTTAACTCGGAAGGGATCCATGTTCCTTTTCATAGAAGAACGAAAGGAAAATTTGAAGGAATTTAAGGGAATATTATTCAGCACACATGTTCTTACATTATCATATAGTGAATACTGGATTGTAATATTTAGTGATGTATCCAAGAATGGATTGGGATGTATTCTTGTGAAAAATTTCAGGCATATAACTTATGACTCACTATATTTTATGGCTCATGAGAAAAACTACCCGAATCATTATTTAGCGTTTTCTATAGTAATTTTTTCGTTAATTATATAGAGTAATTATATTTATGTGGAAATGTGTGATACATATACCAATTAAAAAAATTTATAGTATATATTCATATAGAGGCACTTGAACATGTCCTATATGAGATGGATAGAGATGATTAAAGATTATGACTGCCCAATACATTACCAACCTAAAAAAGTTTGAAAGGTGGCCAATGTTTTGAATCAAAAGGATCATGATTTCTTATCTATAGTGAGGATAAAATATATCCATTATTTTTTGGTTTTCAAGATATGGATAAAGAAATAATAATTGAATGGGATAAATATTAACTTAATCATATGAGAGTCCAACCATCTATCCATGTGATGATTATACAAGGAAAGAAGAATGATATAAAGATATATAAGAAGGTGATAAATGATTCTAATTTTATCACTGATTGGGTTGAAATGATAAGGATAAATAAATCTATTTGTGTTTAACCCATACAATATCTAACCACTAGATACCAAACACAACACCCATATTTTTACTACATTAACGACTTCATCAATGTATCTTCTGTAATATAACTTCTATCCAATAAACAATTATTTACACCCCCTATAAATGATCTCTTATATTAGATTGTATTTAAGAAAAAATTGTTTGGTCCTTTTTTTATATCATGGTTCCTTAGCTCAAGGAATAGCTATATTATTTTCACAGTAATTCATGATCAACCCTTTAATTCTATGAAGCACATCTGGTTTAGAGAAAAATATTTTTATCCCAAAAAACCTCATTAATATCTTCAAATGTAACAATGTACTTTTCTCCAAGATAAAATGATTTTTTTACTTCAGCAATGAATATTTCTTGACTAAATCAGATAAACCTTTTAGATACATCTTTATAGATATTTATACCAAATGTGTATGCATCTTAACCCATCTCTTTAATTAATAATTATTTTCTCAGCCACATATTCACATAGTGATGAATTGAGATATCAATTTCAATAATGAGTGTTTTATACCCATATAATATCATAAAAACTACTTCACTCCCACTCTTTAAAAAACATACACATAATTCATTTGTGTTCATTATGAAACAAAAATATTTTATGGAATCGTCAAGATAGATATGCAATCTTTGAGAAGCTTAAATCAATCCATAAATCAATCATTACATCTTTATTTCAATAGATAACTCATTTAGAACATTAAAAAATTTAGGATGAATAATATATATATATATATATGATTAAATTCCAATTAATGAAAATGATTTTTACATACATATAATATAACTCAACATCAAAATGATCTATTATAGCTATAAATATATGAATGGACTATATCATAAAATCATGGGAAAATGTGTTTTCATAATCAATACCATGGATTGTTTTGTAACTCTTTTCCACCAGACATAATTTATAGGTAAAGAATATAAAATTTCTTTCCATTTTCATGTATAAACCCCACTTCCCCTTATGGGTATCACCCCTTTTGGTTCGTCCACCATGTTTCAAACAAGGGTAGTGTATGTGGAATAAATATTATATTACTTGTATTTTTAACACTTATTATAATTAAAACTCTCCCCAGTCTCATGGTAGATAATAGGTTTATCCCTTATGAATGTTACTTTTTTAATCATTAGTCTTGAGAAATTCAAATATCTACGGTTCCTAATAAATATTACCAGAAGTTATAGGTTATTGTTTAATTTGAGTAGGTTCTTATTTCACACCTATTTATGGTATTTTTCTAACCACCGTATTAGGAACAATTTAAATTTGGTAGTGTTAAACTTATCCATTTTTGATATTCATACCACTGACTTCTGGACTTTTAAATTTATTTCAAGGAAATAATTATGCCCGACCAAAAAATGCTTTATGTTTAGTAGGGTTAAAGAAATAATAACCAATTACTTTTATAAGGTAATTATAGAATAATAATATATCTTATTTTGGAAACATATTTTTAGAATTCAATCATCATATGAGTTCTTCTCAACCACAAACCCTCATAAAATACATATGTGGGGCTATTACATAACTCTTATGGTGTCTTCATGACATCCTTAGTCAGAATATAGTTTAGTGAGAATACAACAACCTCTAAACCAAAACCCAATACTAAAATATACAGGTCACATATACTAATCATTTATTAAACCATGTTCAGCAAGTCTTGATTTCTACTTTTAGAAAAACCATTCCATTATGGTGGTATAGGATGAGAAAGCTGGGAAAAAATTCCACAGTCTCTAAGATGAGCTAGGAAAGTTTGGACCAAGTATTCCCCCCCTTAATATGATTGGAAAATATTAATTAACTCACCTATTATATTATGTTATTAATTCTAAAACTATTTATACTTTTCAAAAGGATCATACTTGTGTTTCATCAGAAACACATATCCATAAAAACATTATTCTTTAATAAAGGTAACAAAGTACCTATCAACACTAATTTTCAATGTACACATTGGTATACAACAATAATTATGTATGAGATACAATAGTCCAATTTACTTTTTACATTTTCCCCCCAAAAATTACTTTTTTATTTTCCCAAAAAAAACAAGAATCATATATATCAAATGATTTACAATTCAATGAGTATGAAAATACATTTTTATAGATTATTTGAATGTGTTTCTAATTTATAGGTACACGGTAATAATGCCAAAGGTATTTTTGATTAGAATAAACTCTTACCTTCTTATACTAAATGTTTTAAATAGTATTATCCATAACAAGATTATTTAAACAATTTATTATGTTCCTAATTTCATTAAAAATGTTATTCCACTATATATAACAATTTTCCTTCTTAATAGTGAATGAAAATACCATATTTTATAAATAATATAAAGGAATAAAATTTCGATTTACGGTGGGAACATAATAACACTTTATTAATTGTAATATTAGTACAGTAGGAAAACATTGATCTTCCATGCTGATTTCTAATGTAGAAAACCCTTCTCCATTGCCAACATCAATATTGAATTCACCCTTTATCAATTACCTTTAATCTTACAGTCTATTTTTTTAGTAAAAATGTGTGATACTCACTTATTATCAAATACCCATTAGAAAAAGTTGGTAAAATTGAATTCTGTAAAAATAAAATTTTGCAGATCTAAATTCATATAAAAAAACTTCTAAACACTATAATAATTTTTTGAATATTTTATAGGTCATACTTATTATTGATCTCAATATGATTTCTATAAATAATATCATAATATAAAATATGGAAATGTTAGTGGGGTATAATTATTCTTTATATATTTTCACCATGGGTATTTAATGATAGTTCTTCCACTTAAAAAATTATAACCCTATATATCTTACACTTTTATTGAGATAAGGTCTATATTTCACTATTCAATGATTTTTTACAATATTCCACCCCACCACTAAGTTATTTTGGAAGGGAATTATCATAATAATAAAATTTATGACACATGGATAGCCAAGAGTATAACACTATACCCTGATCCATCATTAAAAAAATCTCAAATTTACTCTTTTGGTGTCCTAATAATTTTCCTTTTCAAGTTTGTATAACTCGATGAAAAATCAAAGAACATGACAACAAAAGCTAATATAGGGTCATCAGTAATTAAAAAAACAAACTATTGGTTGATCTAAACTTATCGATCACATTATTCCCTTATATACGAAAATATCAGGGCACTCAAAATTATCACAAAACATCCCAGTTGTATGATAATGTTCATTAAGAGTTCCTCTATGAAAGAATATCACACTTATTATTTAAGGGGTTTTCATAGTCTAAAAGATTTAATATAAATCTTCTGCATATAAAATTAATAATTATTTCATATTATGATATCTTTATCATCTCATGTTTTTTCCATTGTTAATTAATTATTATAATAATCAAATTTTGTATTTTCTATTCCATCTAACAAATCGATTTTTTACACAACATTAATGTCTAACCATTTAAAAAACCCCAAGATTGTGTTTCTACCCCAAATATAGAACCAAAATATATTATTTCATCATATGAATATAGTTTTAAACTTTTTAATATAAAGGATAAGAACTATATGAGATTGACAATTTGTACTTGAGTAACCTTGTAGTAATAGATATCCAACTCATCAGCTTTCTAGAAAAAGTCTTAGGCCTCCAGGCTAGTGGGTAGTCCAACCGCAAGTCCCACTCCCACCATGAGTGTCCACTAAAGATAAATTTCATTTGATAATAACATTAAAACCTAATATTAAAAATCTATTACGAAAAACTAAATTAAAGCTAATAACATCATTTAATTATTGAAGTCAAGGTAGATGAAAAAAAACACAGGCATTCCTGACAAATAATATATGTATGTATATCCTATAAGAAATTTATCACATAAATATTTGATACACCAAATTAAAATTACATAAAACATTACTAAACATAAATATTGACTAATTAACAAATAAATCATCATTTTATTTACTTTTCAAAAAACATGAGATACCCATTCATGTAAATTCATCAATAGAAGATATCTAAAAAAACTTTATAAACTAGATTGTACATTATGGACACTCCATAATCTTGATTATAAGAACCTTAATACTCATTCCATATTATGAAATTTTATGCTATAAATTTTATGGCTTCACAAATGAAATATATGAATTTTTTTAATTATAATTATTTTACAAATATTTTTCTATTATACTAAACATTCACATAATTGATAAATATTTTACGAAGAATTATTTAAAAATTTGATTATAAAAATATTAATTATTTGGTTTAAATAATATTCAAATAAGGATTTCTGTATAAAAGGTTTAAAGTAATTATTCTCTTAATAATTAAATAATAATATTTTAAACTCATTCTTATTTTATATATTAAAGAAAAATTTTAAATTACTCATATAATTTAATATAGAAATATTTTATATTTTAATTATATGATATTATATATAAATTTAAAAACCCAATATTCTTAATATTAACTCTTTAATATAAATTGAATATTTAAAATAATTATTTCAAAGTTAATAAAATAAATAACCATAAACATTTTAATGTTAATTAATTTACAAAACCTTTTCAAATTATATAAATATTCTGAAATATATGAATATGGAATTTATGAACAATTTATATTTGATTATGTACCCTTATTCATGTTTATCCCAACATTATATTTTCATATAATTTATCATCGATGTGGAAAATAAAATTCCAATTTCATAAAATCCATTCATCATTTAATTGTGTAACATAGAATTTGAGTCGATGAGGAAGAGAAAACATTGATGCAAAATATGGGTTTTTATAGATCATTATATGATCATTAATAGTGGAATTAAACCTATTTCATATGATCTATTCACAAAACAATCAATATAAAATATATATGAAAACCATCAATGTGAATATCTGGATGAAAAAAATCCATATTTTCAATATTTGATGATGTTTTCTTGATTAAGATCAAAATCAAAGTTGGAAAAATATTCTTTCCTCTGAGTGGATAAAACTATACTAAGTATCCCATAATGTTTCTTGAGTATCTTTCAATGCAGAAGTGGTTCTATCAACTTCACCTTGAAGTAGACTATGTTTTGGGAGGAAGATAGAATTTTATGGTTTTCATACAATCAGTTGTGCACAACTGAAGGAATCAAATCCCATTATATAACCATCCTGGTTGTATTTCATCAAATAAAAATAACCAAACATATTATATCTAGTAAAATATGTTTATTCTCATTTTACTTATTCATTAAATTCCATTGATGAATTCATACCATTTAATCCATTCATAATGAATTCTATTTAATCAATTCATTTTGTATTATGAATGATGATGCATTGTGAGAGATTAATGAAGATGAATTTTTATAATATACATTAATATTTTAATAAAAATCAAAAAATAGTTGCATACCCATCTCTACATCGATTATTGAACAATAATTATAGAATTTTCACAACATTTCCTTGGGAAATAAATATATAACATTTATAAAAGACAAAAGGAAAAATAATCAGAATACCAAGAAATTAACTACCAAATCTTGTCCCTTAGACATAAAACCATCATTGAATGTTCATAATATCCACTAACATTCCAGGTAATAATAAATTGATTAAATTTAATGACCATTTTGATTGTTTCATTTTCATAACAAAACAGTTCATCATACTTAAAGAACTAAAGCATAAATCATATTTACTGTAACCCAACTCTCTATTTATAAAGGAACTTTGGAGATAACTCACTATTCTCAAGTGTATTGTTAAAAAATAGACCTATCAACCACTTATAACATAATACTCTACCATCAGTGGTTTATAAATCATAACCATATAAGAATACCATTAATTTATATTTTTATTCTCTTCTTATCTCATATGTCACCTCTCATGCAGTGAATCATACTGTGGGGTTCATCACTAGCTCATTAATATAACATCATTGACACCCATATATTTTAATATTAATTTAGCCTTAAATTAATTATTCATTGCATAACAATATTTATAAGAAACACTGAACTAAAGTGAACGATGATACATTTCAATGAGAGAATGTGACAAGATAGGTTTCTATTAATAATTCACTTTGATGTTTATTAATATTAAGGAATACGAATTTATATGTTATTTTAATCATTAATATATATTTTTAAAAAAATATTATTTAATCAATTAGATTCCCAAGGTCAATGTAAAATAATTATGTTTACATTAAGACACAAAATATTTTATTTAATGATCAAATATATTTCCTTAACATGATTATTATTTCTATAAAGATAAATAATTTTCTTAATTTTTTATATTTTATAAATTTATATTTATATTACTCAATTGATTTAAATTTATATGTATTATTATATAATAATTTATCATTATATGAAAAATGATATTGGTTTTCATTTGATTAGGGAATTGGATTTTTTTCTCAATATATTATATTGTTGTATTTAAGAAGTTAAATTTCTAAATTTTAGAGCTTGTTGTTGATAAATTGAATTCAATTTTTATATACCCATTTCAAAATTATCTTTCGGTAGATTTTTTTTATATTTCTTGGAAAGATGATTTTTTGATGAAAAGTTGAAAAATACTATTTTTAAGAATACCATATCATTTATGAAATCCACATGACATAAATATGATATGAATATATATGAAATATATTAAATGCATATTATATTTTTTTATAATCAAAATATCATATAAATATTACTCACCTATTATATATTTATATTTAGGTACATATAAATATGAAAATATTTATTAACCTTGACATAATGCTTGCACATAAATGGAAAGTAAATTTTTTGTTTATTTATGACAACATGTATGGGTTGATAAATCTAACCTTGAAATTAAGTGACAAAAATTATAAAAAATTAATTATATTGGAATATATTTTGGAATTTTGGAATTATATAACAAGGTAATTATGAACATGCATACTTAGCGACTGTGAAAAGGGAGAAAAGTCAAAATAGTATCTTAAATGTGTTTTCATGATAAGCATGGGAGTAAAAATACATTTTTGAAGATAATATATGAAAATAATTATTCTTAATAGATTATATATAAATTGGTAATATTTTTATTATTTAAAATAATATGACATTTATCCAAACCACTTATGTAGTGTCAACACAACACCTATACAAGCAAGAGAAATGTAAAATAAATAATTATCAAAACATTTAATGTTAGGCAGTTTAGGTGAATTTTTATATTTTTGGAATTATATATGTAATTATTAAACATAATTAATTATATATATATTATGGTGAAAATATTATTATTATTTAGAAAATTTAAATTAAAAATAGATAAAATTAATCTGAAAATGATTTTAAAATGTATTTAATGTTAATAATGATTTATAAGTATATTAAAATAATAAAAAAATTATATATTAATGGTTGGATGAGGGTTTAATTAACCTCCCATTAACTTATATATTTTAAATTTTCTATTTTGGATCACCATTCCTAGAATTTTACATTGATTTTATATTTTTTGAACATAAGAGTTGTCTTTTTCTAGAAGTGGAAGTGAATTTTATTAGAAAAAATGTACTCATTACCTAAGTATAAAGAATTGAAATTTCCACTTATCCCTATAAAAAGTGAAATAACATCATCAAGTATTTAATTAGACTATGAAAAATAATTTCTATTAGAACCCCTGTTGGAAAGACCATCCACTAGTGAGTAGGACTCTTTATAGACATGAGTGGCGATGTAATCAATGGATGAGATATAATCCATGAAAATATCCCATTGAGTTGTTAGTATCCATAAAGGATGGTTAAAGCCAATCTTGATGGATTAAACCATGATAGAAGAATCACATTATAACCAAATGTTATTCCATCCAATAAGAATTTATTTATGAATGTACTCAATGAAACCCAATATTTCAGCCTCAATAGAAGAATAAAATCCACATAAACCCTAAATATAAACCAAAACATCTCAATGAAAGTCTCTAAAAAGAAGATAGTATCCCAAAGGACCTGAGTTACCCCTTGAAGATCCATCTGTATTAATTTCAATCCACCTTAAAAAAGGTGATTTCCCAAAAATCTAAAGCATCACAAAAAGAAGATATAACTGACCACATATACCAATCCACCTTAATACTGAAAGGTCATCAACTGAATTATGATAAAATAACCTTTTAAGAGAGATTAAATTCTTTTATAGACACCAAAAATTGATTCAAAGATTTCCAAGTCACATACATAGGCTAATAATATATCTACATATTGCGATATTTCTTGATGACATAGATGAATTCCATTGTTGTGACCTAAAAAAGAGTACAGAGTTGGGGGGATAGTAGTATACCTGGCCCACTCTTGATGAAATTGCAAAAAGAATAAATATGATGAAGATGAATATTAAACAAATCAAAAATATCCCACCACATTTTTGAGGTCATAGAACTACTTAAAAATAGACATTTAATATCACTCATGTGCCAATGAAAAAGAGAATAGGAAGATCATAACGATATTCCAGAACTCTATAAAAAATGATCGGTTAATAAATTTCCATGAACCAAAATCCAGATGATAAAAGAATGAGAGGGGTGGATGAAACCACAATTAGTTTTACCAAACCATTTAATATGAAAATTAAAACTGACAAGATGTTTTTATAAGATATTTAAAGAAAAAATAGCACTTACCATAATTTCCCACACCCAAAAATCATCCTTAGGAGGGAAATGATATCAACTAATAATTTTATTAATATTACAATATAAAATATAAAAATTATTCAATTTATTTTAAATTTAATGAGAAAAATATTAATTTTCATCATCATCTAAAAGGGATTCTACCAAATGATAAATAGTCCAACTAGTAGTCCAAAACTTTTGTGGTGGGTCCCTAGAGACTGGAAAACATGATGATCCTTAAGAAAATATTCAAGTAATAATTAGAGTTAGAACATTTCTGACCCAGAGGATATCGGATGTTACGAAGATGAGTATTGAGTATAATGTTCCAATAAGTATATAATGTGATAATGTAATTTATTATTAATGTTGATGAAAAATTTGATTTTTTTTAAAGCTAACCTCTAAACACAATAAAACATTATATTTCAAGATAATATATTTATTTAATAGATTAAAGGACTAATTTATTAAAATAATGTAGAATATATATATATATATATATCAATTCATATAAATTGGTTTCAATCATATTATTAAAAGCTTATGCTTTCTTCTATAGATATTGGAATATGGGTATAAGAAATACCAGTTGGTATTAGAGATAGAATGAGTATTTTTAGAGTAGGTTATGAAGGATAAGAGGATAAAACATTAAAAATCCTACAGTAAACCAAAAGTTATTGTCTATAATTATATATACTGAAGTAAAGGTTTCATAATTTATGAAATCTTAGGTTTAATTTTCCTTAGCATATAATTACTTACTCATATTATTATTGCTCCACAATAACACTATTAATTTTGGTTTTATTAAGGAAACAAATATATGAAATTAAATACAAGATACATGTGTTAAATATTTAAAACAACTTAATTGAGAAATGATCCATGAATTAATTCATAACTTATATAGTATTTTAGAATATTTATTTGTATCCTCTTTAACTAGAAATTGAACTATTAGTGAAAACCCTTTATTGTGTGATGAATGCATGAAATGTTTGTAACTCTCCCATTATTAATTTTATTTGATAGATAAATCATGAAAATCTTATTTTTCAACGTTTAAATAAATTGTATATGATTTTGGGCATAGATTGGATCACTCTATATAGAATACATATCGATTTCCCAGATTAGGTAATAATATTTCATATTACCAATAAAAAAACAATCATATATCAATGTAAGTATTACCAGGGAATCCATATTGTAATTTACTTCAGTATATGAGTCTTAATATAACACCTAGAGTTTTTGAGATGAAAAATATGTTTGATGGTGTATACGACTTGCAACACTGAACATAAACAGACAATGTAATGTTATTATTTAAATATGATCATTATAGACTAGACGATAAAACAGAGGGTATGAAGATTATTAACTACTTAATTAAATATATATAATGGTTCTAACCAATATAAATATTTATAATATAATCCTTCTATTTTTAGTAAAGAATGTTTCTTCCACAAAAATACATTTACAAAAAAAGTATTTTTATTTTTTATAAGGAAATATTATAATAAATTTCTGGAACTATTAAAAATATATTTTTAAAAAAGGATATCATTTTTGAAAACATCTTATAATAATAACTTTACAGTTAAATTTTTATATTTTTCTTACATGCTTATTTTTTCAATGAATTGTGAATAATTCTGATTTTTATATGAAAATATTTATTCCTATAAAGAGTTTACAAAGGTAAATTTAATTTTATAGCTACTTTAAAATTTAATGAGTACTTTTCTGTTAAAAATAATAAAATTAAGGTCATAGGAATGAATTTTGTACATATATATTCTACAAAAATAATTTATACATAAAAAGACATTCTCTTTAGTCATGTCAAACGAGTCAAATTTGAAATTAAAATTTACCTCTTTTTTTAAATGAATATTGAAAAAATGATTCTATGTTTTTTAGCATGAGTTAAAATTTTTTTAATGATGAATATTATATTTTTAATCATTTTGAATCATAATAAAAATAAAATTTGTTTCCTAGGTAAACATAAAATTAGTTATTTAAGGGTAAAAATAATAGAAAGGGAAAAAATGGTGATAGTAAAATTTCCTGAAATTTTATTTTATGAGTATATTTTGTCCATAATCATCCAAAATTAAAATATAAATTTATTTTATTTCGTATGGTATTGATTTTATCCTCTATAACTATAGAGTAAAACATCAAGACAAAGATGTCACTTCTTTAATTTTAATTTTGAAAATATTATCTAATAGGGATAAAAAATATATATGTTCAATTATAAAAAGTCATTATAAAGGTAAATTATTTTTTAGGATGGGAAATGTTTTATAATATTCATAAAAAATTAATTAACTTAAAATAATAGGAAACCCTAGCATGGTATTTATTTAAATAAAATGAAAATACAATTAATGATATTAAAAATAGGTCAATTAATATAATTTGAATTAATTATTATGTTACAAATATTTATAAATAATTTGGACATATTTTTTGTGTGTAAAATGATTAAATTAAAATTAAATCTTTTTCTTCATGTTTTTAAGGTTCAATTATATAAATAGAGTTAAAATTGACATTAATGATATTTAATAATAAATATCTTTTATTAAATGATTTCAAATTCTAAAAAAAATTATTTCAAAAATTTAAGTGGGATATGGTTTATAATATAATCGGTGATCCACTTATGGGTCATTATTTCTTTTATAGACACATTATTAACACCACAAGAGTAGAAACATTAATACCATAGTAATTGAAAAAAAGGGTTGACACCTGGTAAAACAAAATCATAAGGGTGAAAACATCTCCTAAAATTTTTCAATTTTAAATGGATGAGATTATTTAGACTTATACACATCATATATTATAATAATATTGATTTTGATAAATTTTAATTTCATAAATAATTTATATTAATTTCATACTTTAAGAAATTCCAAGAGTGTCATCCCATCTCTTATAAAAGGAAAACTCCTCTCCTCTTTTCATCATAGTTAAAAACCATACGGGTTTGGCTCATCCGTAAAAAATTACATTCCTTAAATCCTCCAAGTTACATAGATTAATTTTTTTGATAGAAAAAATAACCTGGAAAAGTTTTTGATATATCGTTAATACTTTATCAAAAGATAATGAATAGTTCTTAATCAATCACCTACTTTTTCTTTCTTATTCTACAAACTTTAACCATTATTAAAACATTTTTTTGTAATAAAACCAATATTTTACATATATTTAAATGATTTTATTTTAATGGAATAAACTATATCTATCTCTTTTTTTCATAAAATGGGAAATGAAACCATCGTTCATTTCATTACGAAAAAATGGTTATTTATGACGAGATATTTGCGATAGGTAAGCTTCTTGTTGCAAAAAGTCCATCAGGAGGGACTATTTGCAATGTGACCCTCTACCCATTACAAAATGTATGGCATGAGTTACCATAAAAACTATGGGAAGGGTAACTGTGAAGGGCATAAGAGCCCATCATAAAATCCTAGAAACGTTGTTTAGTATTTGTGATATGATTTATACTCCATCGCAAATAGTATGTCGGTAGATCAGTATTTTCATCGAACCCCAACACAAATAATTTTTTTAACCACTCTTACTAATTAACAAGAGTATATTATTTTTGACGAGACCCATCACAAATAATCTTGTCACAATTAATCTAACCTATATATACATTCATCTGTTTTCTTCTCATTACACTCCTTTCTCTACACATTTCTCCCTCTCTACATACATTTTCTCTCTCAAAATATTTATATGATAAATTTTTAAAATTGGAGAAATATTCGTGACATAAATACAGTGAAAGATTCATTTTTAATGTATTTATCTATTTCTTTTTTTAGCTAATTCATTGTATTTTATATTCATTATAATTATTGTTAATTAGCTGCAATGAAATTTAATTATAATTAGATCATTTTGTTATGTTTTATTTTTTTACTAATACATGTGATTAGTATCAATTAGTATTAATTTGTAATTATATTAATTATTATTAATTATTATTCAATAGTATTAATTATAAAAATTATTAGTAATCATTAATAATTTATCCTAATTTGACATAAGTGGCGATAATTAGTAAAATTAGCTTTAATAAGTAGTAAATTGAAATAAATACCCATAATAATAATAATTAGTTATAACTAGTCATAAGTGTTAATAATAGTGATAATTAAAAAATATTTTAAAAATTAGTCACAATTATTAATAAATATGATTAATTTAGAATAATTAGTAATAATTAGGAATAATTAGTAATAATTAAGAATAAATAGTAATAATTAAGAGTAATTAAGAATAATTAAAAATAATTAAGAATAAATAGTAATAATTTAATGTCTCATAAATTCAGTGTAATATTTTTTAAATTATATTGAATTATTTCGAGATCAGGCATTGAGACAACATGTGATTCCATGGCCCGGAGTGCCCGAATGATCCTTCCAAAAATGTTATGTTTTAAATAGCGTGTTCGAGAAGTTTTCTTGAAAAATTTTATAACTCCTAAAATGGTGCCCGAATCAGAAATCAGAGGGCATTTTTGCGATCAAGATGGCTGTTTTACCCTATGCGCAACTTATGTTTAGTCGGCGCAAGACTCCAGTGAGAAAACCCAAAAATGATATAACCATAAATAAAATAATTAAATTATTTTATTTTATTTCTAAAATGATAATAACTCACGAATGGTGACTCATATTGAAAATCTGAGACCACTGTTGTGCTCGTGAGGGTATGATTTCCTTAGGTAGAGCCTAAATTTGATAGTGTGGGCCAACAGTGGAAAGTTGTTTTTCACCGTAAATAAAATAATTGAATAAAGTTATTTTATTTTCAAATACTTATAATTCATAAATAGTATCTCATATTGGAAATCCAAGAGTATCATTGAGTTCATGAGGGTTTGCTTCCCCTAGTTGGAGCCTAATATCGGTCGGTGCGGGCTAACTATGAATGTTGGTTTTTGAGACATGACCATAAATAAAATAATTTAAATAAAAGTTTTTTTGAATCCTCATAAATCACAAACGGTAAATAAAATTAAAAATATAAGACCATTGTTGAGTTCGTAATGAAATTTTCTCCTTAAGCAGGACTTAACCTTGACTGGTGTGGGCTGAGGTTGAAAGATATATTTTGATCTTTTTGTAGGAAAATTAAAATGGGAAGCATGTGAGATTTTGGAAACTTCAAAAAGGGTGCTCTAATTGAAAATCTAAGTCACTATTGCACTCAAAATGGTGTAATTTGGCTACAATGGACCTAACTACGACTGAAAAGTGTTATAAAAAAATTTAATTTTCAGTCTTTTTAGAAAAAATAAAATAACAAAAAAAGATATTTTATTTGTTTTTTCCAACCGTTGAGTGGTGGAACGACGGTGCTATGGTGCGACGACAAGGTGATGTCGAGTCACATTAAATGAAGCTCATTAATGGCACCTAAATGTGTAGCGTAACGAATCATTAAATGAAGTGTAACAGATACATTGTTTCATTAATGAGACAACTTAATGACATGATGACACAGTGTAACAAAAACAATGCAATGTGTTTTCTTTTAATGGGTTAAAGCGTTTGAGAAATTAGGATCAATGGGTGGAATTTCTCTGAAGAACCTATGGTGAGAATTATTTACAATGATGATTATCGAAAAATCACCAGCAACATCGATGTACTTCTATGAACAGGAATGAAGAGCATTTAATTCCAATAGAACTTGAATCCCCATGGACGGATCACTTCAATGACGAACTCCAATGAGGTAGGGGTTTTTTTTTGTTTTAAGTTTCCTCGTTCTTGTTCTAAATGACGAACACGGATCAACCCGTGAACTGGTTGACCCACAGATCACTCATTCTTGCGAGAGGGTACTTTTCATGGATTTTTTCACATTGATTATTTGATTAAATTGTGATCAAATTTAAATTCTATATACCATGTTTATAATCCTCTAACACAAAGGGCACGTTCCGACATGAACAAGGCCCAAGCCTCTCCACCTTCTGAGTTTTGTGCGTCCTTTGTGGAGACATCTTCAATGTGGAAGCAAAGAGGATTTGAGGCCATCACAGGGAATATGGAATCCCATGGAAGCCATAGGAATAATAGGTGCAAAGAATGGAAAATCGAAGTGGACCCAATGGTCTATAGAAGAATCTGCCGGCGCACTAGCACCGTTGGTGGTAACCACAGATGGGTGGCATCGTGCCAAAGGTAGCAGCTATGGCTGGAACAATCCACAAAAATGTGATGTGATCCACTGGATGGGCCATCAGTTGTTAGAGGGATGTGATCACCTGGCTACACGTGGAACCCCGACGATCAGGTTGGACCGACCACGTGAAACCGCCACAGATGCACTACACGTCCGGGCTGAATAAAGTTGGTCCACTGGAGGTGGACCTGGAAGGGTGTGACCCGTTCCCATAGGCCATACCCGCGCCCTATGGACCGGACCTGTGGCCAACATTCCAGAACCTCCCCCTGAGGGTCAAACCCACACCATGCGGGCTGGGCCAGATGAGAGCTGGTCATCAGGTGACCCGATGATCTAGACCCTCAACCAAACTAGGGTGGGTCCAATGAGAACCAATGGGCCTGGCCAACTGGATAGGATATACCGGGATGACCAAGACTTGAACAAGGTCAAGTCATGTTAGTTTAAGTAAACCAGGGCATGTGGGTCCCTCTGGCCATGTTGTTCAGGTTGGTCAGGTCGGTCCGAGCCCAGTCACAACTGGGCCTTGTTTACAAAATCACTAATAACATACAAAATGTGAATCCAATTTATTAGTCATTTATAGCGTTGGAACCCTCCCTACGAGGAGGATCTTTTTGGATAAATTAATAATTATTTAATGGATTTTGAAACTTGATGAATGACTTGAGGAATGGTTCTCCCAAAATCAAGTGCACTACATGCAGAAACCATATTGTTAGATGATACCTAAGGACTACTGACAAGAGACCCCCTATGGATCATCCATGATGGACTAGTGGGACGTGTCTCTCTATGAATCAGTAGGCCCACGGTGGGGAGAAGCTCTGTTTGACATAGAAGACCCACAATACTCGATAGGAGGAGTACCTCAGTATGGATATGGTGGTAAGCAACTTCAGTAATACCCGACAAGATGATGGTGGGGAGAGGCTTCTTTGTGACCTAGTATACCCACAATAATAATTTGGAATGAGTACAACAATAGTCCATGGTTAGTGTGAAGTGGCATCTGTGTGACCTAGAAGGCCCACTATACTCATTGAGGACATTTTTTCCATTTTCACAAGGTGTTAGATGATATGACTAATGGTATTACTTCCCTACTACAGATTATACCTAGCGGGAGCCATCTTTCTTTGTGATCATGCTTTAGGGGTTTTTCATGCATTGCTTTGTGGGATTTTCTTGTTTGTATTGGGGTCCCTATTTAGTACTGTGTTACTCACCCCCACACGGGCTTTTCCTGCATGTGTTTTTGACTGGTGCAGACAACTGATGACTTGGGGGAGGACTTGGTGAACCATGACTAGGTGGTGACTAGTTAGATCAGACATGAAGGACAGGATTCTATGGATTCCAAAAACTACTCTATACTTACTCATCATGTGGGATTTTCAGCATATGGCTTTCCATCGATCTCGCACTTACTCTTATTGAAGTTGTATTTTGTTGGGTTTGAATAATATATCATTTACTCTCAGTTGTACCATTACCATCAGTGGGTTTTTTAGTAGAATGCATCTTCTCTGTTCCAGTTTTCGTGGGATGTGGTTGTATGTTCATGTGTACAAGTAATTTGGAAAATGCCTCCCACTTGTAGGTTGATGCCTTCAGCGCTAGTTTCCAACCCCTGTCCTTCATGAGGTGGGATTGGGGGAGTCATGACACATGCCCCAAGGTACAGGTCATGACATAGTGGTATCAAAGGTGGTCAGTTTTAACTCAAAGACCAAGAGTCTATTGTTTTTTGGGAAATAGTGTTAAATGTTTTGAGTTTGAATTTCAGATTCAAGGAGTCTAGTGTTCGTGCGGCGGCCGACATATCCATACAAATAGACATTGATTTAGGATTTTCGGGTCTATAAAAAAATGTTGTTTTCATGAATCCTTTAGTAATTGAGTGCTTCCTCATGTTCTTCTAGAAACTGAGACATCTTTCCATGTATAATCTATTAATCCGTGTACATGTTTTTTTGTTTCTAGATGCTTTAACTTAGACAACCATCCAAGATTCCACTGCATGATCATAAAGATGATCTGTGGGGTGGCTAAATTGGTATATTGTCTCATACCAAATATAACACCACTAGGTGGTGTACCAACTATACCACCATCTATAGAGTAGAACATAGTACTCATAGTACCAACAGATGAGATGCATGAGTGGAGCACACTTAATGAGTTTCAGCGATAGAGACCCCTCAGGTTCTGAGGCAAGCCCAACTCACAGGAGTTTAAGGACTTTAATGAGGTGGTGACAAAGTATTCCTCATATCTAGGACACCATTTGATCAAATGGTGGTCTTGGTAGTGAGCATTCTACATGGCTCAGCAAGGTGATGAAAGATTTTAGATTACATGATCTTATCATGAAGTGAATCTTCCATGGTCAGATCTTGAGAACCTTTCCTAGAGAAAGGGATATTTCCATGAAAGCTAAGTTCTATTCATTCCCAAGAGATTCTATAGCTTCAGCCAGATTACATGACTATAGATGAGTATTCATTGAGGAATACCGACTTTTCCAAGTACTTGATTAATATGATATGACTTGTGCATCAGGGCATGTACCCATGAGCAATGGGTTTTTTGGGACAACCAGGCTAACAATATTCCTCTATGCATTCCTACTTATGATAGGGTTAGAGGGAGAACCATTGTGGTTGGAAGTTCCTTGGAGGAGCAGATACTTCTAGTGGATTTCATTAGTGGGAAAGAAAATAACCCATGTCAACCTCAAATAATTGGACGTGTGAGATGTTCCGAGAAGAGGTCCCAAGGTGGGGGATCTATAGCTCCGGGATTAGGGGGTGAGTCCAGCCAACATATGAAGAGGTAATTATTTTCAAAATATTGAAGGGGATATCTTTCTATAAATTTTCTAGCCTATCGTGATAATAGAGAAACTGTGGATGGGCCACCAGGGCATATGAAGTGATAGAAACAGATGAATCTGCAGGGCGACATATTTGGTAGAGGAGATGAGAGAGAAATAGGAGGTGGTATACATTTTGACATGTTACAACCACCACCCCAACATAGCCCACACCAGGCTCAGGAAGCTGGAGGATAGGGTAAGGGAGTACCTACATCCGGTCATGCAGTGTGACCCAAGTGCTCTAGGAATGATTGTAGGTATGTTCTGTGTCTACTAATAGCTACAATATTAATAGATATAGGTGTTAATCATTAATTCTTATCAAGAACCTTGTTTTTGGCCTAGAGTTTTAGTTTAAACTGTTAACTTGTTCCTTATTTCTAGAGATTCATATGGGATGAAACTCGATAATCACCCTTATGTCGATGGTGAGATCTGACCCTCGAAGTGAGTGGCTAGGTTGGAACCTCTAGGTGGTAGCGTCAAGGACTTATGACTTTAGTTTGGGTATGGATTGGCCATCCAAAGTTCATACTCTGGTTGACTATTTTCAAAAAAAGGATGAGGTATATTTTCAACATTGGAATGAAGTTTTCCATGCTTAGTGAAAAAGAAAACCCAAGCTGCACGAGAGAAGCTCATGCGTAGGAGGGTGAAACCGATCAGTCTAGAGTCGGCTATCCATACCATCATGGTAGTGTATGTTTTGATTTTTCAGTTCCCAATATTAGTGGCGGAGTTCGGGAACATCCTTTGAAAATATGTTTCCAGGATTACCTCCCTATAGAGAGATGGACTTCGGTATCATTCTACACCCAGATATGCAACTGATATCAGCATTAGTATATCAGATGGCTTTTTTAGAGATTTGTGATCAGGGGGAATAGGTGGGGGACATAAAAAGAAATTGATTAGTAAGGCCCAGTGTTTGAAGTTATGTGTGGATTACCAGTAGTTTAACCAAGTGGCCGTGGAGAATGAGTACCCACTACCAAAGGGCCAATGGGCACATCAATCAGTCAAAAAGGGGTAGCCTTTCATATGCATGGATAGGTACCCATAGGACTTTTAGAAGTTCAGACTAATACGATGGTTGGAGTTCCTCTTGGGATATGACTACAAAGAAGATCATACACTTGGGAAGGGAAACATGGTAGAGGGATTGGAACAAATCTACGTCTAGGATATAGTGCGGGTTCATGGGGTTAGCTCGATGATCATCTCAGACTGTGATGCTCCCTTCACATCCCAGCTGTGGAATGGGTTGAAAGAGGATTTCGGGACATAGATGTTTTTGAGGACATCCTTTTAGCCTCAGAAAGATGGTCAGATGGAGCATACCATACAGATCTTGGAGGACATGCTCCATGATTGCATCCATGATTTTGGTCATAATTGGGTGGACCACCTGCCACTAGTATAGATTTCATAAAACAACAGCTATCACTCCACCATTTCCATTGAAATATTTGACGCCTTGTTCAGGTAGACTTACAAATCACCTCTATACTAGATAGACCTAGGGAAGTCAGCACTCAGGGGACTAGAGTTGGTACTGGCTACCACTGAGAAGGTGCAGATCAACCGGGAGAGGATGAGGATTGCACAGAGCAGGGAGAAATTGTATGGGGATACGAGAAAAATTCCCTTGGAGTTCAAGGAGTGAGACCATGTATATCTTTAGGTCTCACCCTAACAAGGATTGCAGATATTTAGTCAGGGGGGAATTTATCTCCGAGGTTCATCAAACCATTCCAGATTTTGAGTATTGTTGGAGAGGTGGGGTACCACCTAGATCTCCCCCCAAATATGCACTAGGTGCATGATGTTTATCATGTGTCATAGCTGGGGAGGTACATGCTTAATCCACCACATGTCATTGACTGGGGAGAGCTGGGAAATGATGATGGGAAAACAGTTGTGGAGTTCCCAGGGGAGATAGAGGATCAACCAGATCGGTTCTTTCAGTGATGGTTGATTCCTCAGGTACACGTTAGGTGGTAGCACAAGAATCTCCAAGAGAGAATATAGGGGCTGGCGACTCAGATTCATGCTCAATACCCCCCATTTGTTTGTTTAGCCTTATTTTGTCTTACGGGGATGCGAATCCCAAAAAGGGGTAGTAATGTAATGTACTTAAAATTCACTGTCATTTTTTTTAAAATTTTATGGAATTATTTCGAGACCAGGCACTGAGATGGCATGTGATTCTTAGGCCAAGATTTCCCAGAATGATTCGTCCAAAAATGTTATGTTATAAATAGTGGGTGTGAGCATTTTTCATGAAAAAGTGGAATAACTCTTAAACTGATGCTCGAATAAGAAATCTGAGTGCACTGTTGCATCCAAGATGGTGAGTTTACCCTAGGTGTGACATAAGATTAGTTGGCACATGCCTCCAGTGAGAAATCCAGAAAATGGTATAACCATAAATAAAATAATTTTATTTTTCATATGCTTATATCTCAAAAATAGTGACCCGAATTGATAATATGAGACCACTGTTGATCTCTTGAGGGTATTCTTTCCTTAGGCAGAGCCTGACATTGGCTTATGCGGGCCAACAATGGAAGATAATTTTTGGCCGTAAAAAAAAAATTGAATAAAGTTATTTTATTTTCAAATCCTTATAACTCATAAATGGTAACTCAGATTGAAAATCCAAGAGTACCGTTGAGTTCGTGAGGGTATTCTTCCCTTCGGTGGAGCCTAACATCAGTGGGAGCGGTCCAACTATGAATGTTGGATTTTTGGGATATGACCACAAATAAAATAATTTAAATAAAAGATATTTTTTAATATTCATAACTCACAAAAAGTAACTTGGATTAATAATAATAGATCACCTTTGAGTTCATAATGAAATGTTCTCCTTACGTATGACCTAACCTCGACTAGCGCGGGTCGAGGGAGAAAGATAGTTTTTGAGTTTTTTTAGGCGAATTAAAATTGCAAAAACTTGCGGTTTTGGAAACATCTAAACATGTGATCATATTGAAAATATGAGGGCACCATTGAACGTAGAACAGCGGGATTCTCCTAGAATGGAACAAACATTGATTGGAAATGGTTGTCTATAAAAGATAATTTTCAAACTTTTAGAAAAATTAAATAACTTAAAGAGTTATTTTATTTATTTTTCCCAACCATTGGGCAGTGGCACATCAACGCAATGGTTTGGAGACAAAGTGATGACGAGTCACATTAAATTAAGCTTAGTAATGGCTTTTAAACATGAAGTGTAATGATTCATTAAATGAAGCATAAGAGATATGCTGTTTTATAAATAAAACAGAATAACGACGTGACGACGCATCGTAGCAGAAATAATGCAACATGTTTTATATTAATGTGTTAACACATTTCAAAAATTAGGATCAATGGATGGAATTTATTTGACGAATCTTCATCGATAATTTTCTGCAACGAGGAACGAAGAATGGTAGCAAATCACCATCGCCATCGACTCACTTCGAAGAACGGGACCGAAGAGCATTGAACGCCAAGAGAACATGAATCCCCGCAGACAGATCGCTTCAACGACGAACTCCATTGAGGTAGGGGTTTGTTTTTTGTTTTAGGTTTCCTCATTCTTATTCTAAATGATGATGGAAGATCAACTCCGAACTAGTTGACCCGCAGATCACTGGCTCTTATGGGGGAACCTTTCTTGGGATTTTGTGCTGGGATTATTTGATTAAATTGTGATAGAAATTCAATTCTATATACCATGTTTTAAAACCCCTAATGCGGAGGGCGCATTCCAACACGAACAATACCCGAGCCCCTCCGCCTTCTGCATTTTTTTGCGTTCTTTGTGGTCGCATCTTCAAAGTGGCACCAAGGAGGATTCGAGGCCATCATAGGGAAGAAGACATCGTCCGGAGGCTGTAGGAGGAAGCAGTGCGAAGAACGAACCACCAGAGCAGGCCCGAAGATCCAAAACAGAACCAACCATCGTGCCGACACAGGAGGCAGTAGTCACGGGTGGGTGGCTGCGCGGCACGATGACGTACCGAAGGCACCAACTGCGGCCGGCTTAGGCCACATCAGTTGAGAGACCTAGAGCCGCGGGCTATGGCTTTTCCTGGCATGCAGTCCCTTGACCGAGTGCTGAACCCATGCAACTGGGTTTGACCAACCGCATGACACCGCCCCAGACATGCAACGCATCTGAGATGAAGAGAGTCGGTCCACCAGAGTGGGGTCGGGTAGGGTGCGATACACGCCTAACGAGCCGAACCCGCCCCCAGCGGGCCAGAACTACGCCCAGCGAGCCGGACCCACGCCCATTGGGCCGGACCTGTGCCCAACGGGCCAGAATAGCCCCCTATGGGCCAGACCCGCAACCAGCTGAGGAGGATGAGACTGGGTTGCCGGGCTAGCCAGCGGGCTGGACCCCCAACCAAACCAGGTCGGGTCCAGCGAGGCCCAATGGGCCTGACAAACTGGACATGCCATACCGAGATATCCGAGACCCGAACTGTGTTGGGTTTGGGTCAGGTCAGTTGAACTAAACTGGGGCATGTAGGGACCCTGGGCCTGTTGGTCGGGTCGGTCCAACTTGGTCAGGCCGGGCCCAGACACAACTGACCACTATTTACTATAACACCATTAACATAAAAACTGGGCATCCAATTGACAAAACATTTTGCGGTGTTAGAACTCTCGCGATGAGGAGAATATTTTGGCATACTATAAGGTGCCTTTCATGGATGTTGAAATTAAATGAATGACATGACGAGCGGTTCTCCCAAAATCAAGTGAATTATGTGTAGAAACATTGCGTTTGGATGAGACATAAAGACTACCGAGAAACAACCCTATGTGAATCAGCTATGATGGCCCAGTGGGAATCAGATCTGTGTGACTGGGTAGGCCCACGGTGGGAAGCAGCTATGTGTGACACGATAGACCCACGATACTCGACAGGAGGAGTACCTCAGTATGGCCAAGGTGGGAAGAAACTTCTGTGTGACCTAGACTGCCCATGGTGGGGAGCTGTTTCTGTGTGACCCATCATTCCCATGATATTAATCATGGATGAGTACCACATAAGTCAAAGGTTAGTGGGAAGCGACTTATGGATCACCTGATAGGCCCACTGTACTCATTGAGGAAGAGTTTTGCAACAGCCCAAGGTGTTCATTGATATGAATGATGGTCTTACTTTCCTTCTCTAGATTACACCTGGTGTGAGCTGTCTTTCTTCATGATCATTCTTCGTGGTTTGTTTCATGGATTGCTTTAAAGTATTTCCTCTTTGGTTTCGGGGTCCCTACAGAGTACTGTGTTACTCACCCCTAGAAGGGCTTCACCCGCACGTGTTGTGTCTGGTGCAGATGATCAACGACTTGGCGGAAGACTTGGTCGCCCAGGACCAGGCGGTGCCTTGTGAGATCAGGGACGTAGGACGATCTTCTACGGGTTCTAGCTGCTACTCTATACATACCCATAAAGTGGGGTTTGTATCAGACGACTTTCCATCAATCTTGTTCTTACTCTTCCTGTGGTTGTCTTTTGTTGGGTTTTTATTCTGGCCCATTTACTTTTAATTGTACCTTTACACTCAATGGTTGTTTTGTAGCATGAATGATCTCTTTTCTAGTCTTCATGGGATGTGGTTGTATGTGTGTGTGTATAGGTACTCAAGAAAATGCCTCCCACATGTAGGTTGATGCCTTTGATGCTAGTCGCTAACCCCTAGGCTTTAGGGGGCAGGCTTGGGGGAGTCACAACATGGGCCCCGGGGGGGGGGGGGGGGGTGCAGGTCATGACAAATAAATAGTAATAAATAGTTATAATTACTAGTAATTATGAATAATTAGTAATAAATAGTAATAAATAGTTATAATTACTATTAATCATGAATAGTTAGTAATAAATAGTAATAAATAGTAATAATTAAGATTAAGTAGTAATAATTGAGATTAATTATTTATAAATATTAATAATTTGAATTAATTACTAATAATTATGATTAATTACTAATAATTTGGAATAATTATTAATAATTAGTTTTAAGTACTAATAATTACGATTAGTTAGTAATAATTAATAATAATTAGGAATAATTAGGAATAAGTTGTAATAATTAATAAGAAATAGTAATAAATAGTAATAAATAGTAATAGTTATTAATAAATAGTAATAAATAGTCATAATTAGTAATAATTATTGATAATTGGCAATAAACAGTAATAAACCATAATAATTAGTAATAATTAGTAATAATTATGAATAATAATTAATAAATAGGAATAATAAGTAATAATAAGTAATATTTAGTAATATTTATTAATAATTAATAATAATTATTAATAATTAGTAATAATAAGGATTAATTAGTATTAAATAGTTATAATTCAGATTAATTAGTAACAATTAGGATTAACTAGTAATAATCAGGATTGACTTGTAATAATTTGGATTAATTAGTAATAATTAGTAACAATTAGTAATAAATAATAATAATTAGTAATAAATAATAATAATTAGTTATAATAGTAATAATTAGTAATAAATAGTAATTTTTTTAGTAAATAGTAATAAATAATAATAAATTGTAATAATTATTAATAAATAGTGATAATTAGTAATAAATAGTAAAAAATACTAATAAATAATAATAAATAGTAATGAAGAGTAATAAGTAGTAATAAATAGTAAAAACTAGTAATTAATAGTAATAATAAGAAATAATTAGTTATAATTAGTAATAAATAGTTACAATTATTAATAAATAGTAATAATTAGTAATAGATAGTAATAAAAATGAATAATTAAGAATAATTAAGAATAATTAGGAATAAATAGTAATAAATGGTAATAATTTGTAATAAGTAGTAATAAATAGTTTCAAATAGTAATAAATAGTAATAAATAGGAATAAATAAAAATATTTAAGAATAATAAAGAATAATTAGGAATAATTCGGAATAATAAGTAATAATTAGCAATAATTAGAAATAATTACTAATAATTAGTAATAATTAGTAATAATAAGTAATAATTAGAATTAATTAGTAATAATTAACAATAATAACTAATAATTGAGAAAAATAGTAATAATTAGTAATAATTAGGTTTATTTAGTAATAATTAGGAAGAAATAGAAAGAAATACAAACAATTAGGAATAAATAGTAATATTTAGGAATATTTAAGAAGAAATAGTAATAATCATGATTAAATAGGAATAAATTATAATAAATATGAATAAATTGGAATAAATAAGAATAAATTGGAATAATAAAGATTAAAGAAGAATATTTAGGTATAATTAAGAATAATTAGGAATAATTAGGTATATTTAGAAACAATTAGAATTTTTTTTGAATAATTAGGAATAATTTGGATTAATTAGTAAAAATAGGATTAATTAGTAATAATTAGGATTAAATAGTAATAACGAGTAACAATTAGTAATAATTAGAATTAAATAAAAATAATTATGATTAATTAGAATTAATTAGGATTAATTAGTAATAATTATTTACAATTAGTAATAATTAGTAATAATTAGGTTTAAGTAGTAATAATTTGGGTTAATTAGTAAAAATTCATAATAAATTAGCAATAATTAGCTATAAATACGTCAAAATTCACAATAGATTAAAAATAAATTCATAATAAATCATCACAATTTCCAGTGGATTAGGAACATTCCACTTTCATGATGGATTATCTCCTTGGAACTTACTCTCACTAAAATCATTATAAAAAATCTAATTTAATGTACAGATATCAATATTTGTATTCATAAAAATTGATATGCATTTGTCGAAGAAGGTTTTTCATACTAATTTTAGTGAGAGAAATATATAAAGAAATGAGTAGTTGGGAAAATGTGGCACTTTTTCTTGATGGGTAATCTTTTTACAACTCTCTCCAATGAAATCAATATGAAAAAATCAGCTCTCACATATGGATATCCATTTTCGTATTTCTGAGGATGGAGAGTAGTGCGGTGAGGCCTCCATTCTCTCCATTCTCGTGCATAAAAAAATAGATATTCGTACATTGGAGATGATTTTTATAGTGATTTCAATCATAGGAAGTTGAAAGGAGATGGGCTGTCGGGAAAATGAGCCACCACCAATCCTCGAGAAATTATGCCACTCATAATAAGTGGTATTAGAATAAATTATCTATAAATACTAATAATTTGTGGTAATTAGAATAAATTATTATTAAGTAGTGTAGATTAGTATAAATTTAATACAAATACCATAAATTAATATAAAATAATAGAAATTATTATAAATTACTAGAAAAGTGAATTTAAATTTCTTCTATATTATAAATAGTGTTTTTCTTATATCAAATTATTTAAAAAAACTAATTATATTATATTTTTAGTGAAATATAAAACCAGGAAGTTGACAAAAATCATTATTAGATGATCATGTGTGGATAAATATGCACCAAAATACAAATGGTTATGGTTTAAATAATGTATATATTGAGGGTGTTAAAGCTTTCTTATCATTTTCATCATCAAAACTAGAATTTTTTTCAGAAAGGAAAATTGATTTTTCTTGTAAAAAATGTGCTCTGGGGATCGTTGGCACATTTGGAAACATTAGAGGTCATCCATTGCATTTTTTGTTTTCAAATGGATTATTATTTTTGGTTACATCTTGGTTAACGTAGTTCCAGCTAAGATACTAATAATTTGGATCAAAATCCATCACAGTTTCGAAATTTAGTACATGATGTGGACGGTCCACCTTTTCAAAAAATTGAAACTCAGGATGATATTGATTTAACTCCTGAGTTGGAACCATATCAATTTTATGAATTGTTGTGGTCCACTGAGGAAGCCTTATATCTTGGTTGTAAGATAAGAAAATTTTAAGCGATTGAAAAAATTATGGCTATTTAATCAGATAATGGAATTTAAAATATCTATTTTGATTAGTTATTCTTTGCATTTAAAACACGATTACTTGAAGTAAGTGTGTTGCCTAAAAATTACTATGTGAGAAAGAGGATGGTTTGTAATCTCGGTCTGGGTTATAAGAAGATACATGCATGTTCAAAAGATGACATCTTATATTTTGTTGGAAATCAGTCATTAGATAGTTTTCCCCCATGTGGACACTCGAGGTGTACAGAGGCTCAACTAGGGAAGTCTAGATTTATTCCTCTAAAATAGTTGAGAAATTTCCTACTTACACCCATATTGTGGAATTTATTTATGTCTATAAACCCATCGACATTGATGTCATGGAAGAAAACCAATATTTCAACTCGTATAATCTTAAATCACCCCTATGATTGTGATTCATAGAAATATTTTGACAAAGTGCATCCACCTTTTTCTTTAGAATCCTAAAATGTGTGATTGGGTCTTTCTATTAACGGTTTCTGTCACTTTGGTTCTTATGGTAGTCAGTATTCTTATTGGAACATATTTATAACTCTATAGAATTTACCTTGTTGTTTGTTGATGAAGGATTCATGTATATTTTTGGATTTATTTATTCTAAGAAATCCGAAAAAGAATATTGATGTTTATTTGAAACCATTGATTGAGAAGTTAAATTGATATGGAGTAATTGTGTCAATACATATAATAATTCTACGAAATAGAGTTTCTTACTGAAATATGCATTGATGTGGATAATTAGTGACTTACCAAAATATAAAATTTTATCTATATAGAGTACACAAAGTCCATAATCATGTCTTTACTTTATGAGAGGAAATAAAGCATTTATGATCATCACTGAAAAAACCTTATTTTTTTACTATCATTATAGATTCCTTCCAACCAATCATCTATTTTAGAGGAAAACTATCCTTTCAGAAAAGGTATAATTAAAATATATGAAACTTCAACAATGATATCTGGTATATAGGAAAAACCAATTGTCTCTTCATTACCTCCCATCACATTTGGACCAACAATAAAAAAATAGAAAATTGATGGTTTTGGGAAAGAATAAAATTGGATAAATATAGCATTTTTTGGGATCTTCCATATTGGTATCTTTTTTAGGTACATCACATGTTGGATGTCATGACTATTGAGAAGAAATATTTTGATAACTTATCTCATACAATTTTAGATATACTAGGTAAGACCAAAGATAAGTAGTTTCATGATTTGATCTTTCCCAAATTTGCTGGTGACCCAAACATGAACTGTTTGAATATATAAGATCATAGAAATTAATGAATAAAAAAAAGCTTATACACTATACAAATAAATTATATTTTTATTTTGTTAGTGGATTAATGATATGATATTTACAGATTATTATACATCCAATTTGGGAAGATGTGTCAAAAATTTTCATATTACCAGATTAAAAAGTCATGAGTGTCATGTTATAATGGAAAAACTTATGCTGATTGGATTAAAAAGTTTTATTGAATTCAATGATTTCAGAAGTGATAAAAGAAATATAATATTTTTTTTGAGATAGTTGTGTCGTAAAAAAAATATAATGCACTTAGAAAACTGCAAGAAGATGTTGTTTTAATTTTTTGTAAAGTGGAAAAAATCATCATTCCTGCTTTCTTTGAATCAATAGAAAATATGATATTACATTTTTTTCATGAAGAAAAATGTGGAGATTTAGTACAGTTTTGATGGATATACCCATTTGAGTGATGTATGTATAAATTAAAGAAAAAAGTATGTAACAAATCATTAGTAGAAGGCTTAATTGGAGAAGATTATTTACAAGAGGAAATTTATTTTTTTCTCTCATTATTGTGAATCTTAATATCTCCTAAAACACAACCACATGGGATATAATGAGGGAAATGTTGAAAATGATATGCTAAATCAATTATAAATATTTATTCATTCCGAAAATGGATTTTATGGAGTTCATGAATGATGGATTTCAAATGATGAACATCAGAGATCTCATATATATGCTCTGCTCAACTGTGAATAAATTGCACCATTTGTACTGTAAGTTATCCTATTACATATTCAATAATCTTTGTTATAGATAATTAATCATATTTTATTTTTGGGTTATATGATAATCATATCAAGAAATATATTCCACAAATTACATCAGCTTCTATTGAATAATGTCAGTAAAATAATTCTTCCAACTATTTTAAAAAATTGGTAACATAATTTATTTATGGTTTAACATATAAAATCAATTTATTCCTAATTATATTGATAATTTTATTACATATTTTAGGTATCTCAACATACTGATAAAATTGATAATCGAGTGAATTCCTTGAGTAACACATCATCTAAAATGGATATATAATATAATTCATATGTCATGAATAGTTTTTGATTTCATACAAATGCATATGGGGAATCAAAAAACTATGAAAACTGGTTTCTCCTTGAGAGTATCTCATCATAGAGAAACTGAAATTGAATTTTACAGCATAGAGAAGAAATTATTGAATTGGGGTATCTTGGAAAGAATTATATAACAATGTTTAAATGTTAGTGGATTCATATTGAGAGAGGATTTCATGTTCATTCAAACCATGGAATCATTGAAATTAAATATAGAAGTCTTCTTGTAGTAAAATACCCATTTAATATTGACTTATAAGGAACATCTAATTTATTATGAAAATTATTGAGCTTATTTAAAAGGGTTGGGTGATTGGTGGAGTATAATAAAAATTAAATCTTAGGAAAATTAGTTTACTCAAAGTGAATGTGGTTCCACTGAAGTGCAAGGAATTGAAATTTTTCAAGAGACTTCTACAAACCCATATTTTTCATGAAGAGACATAAATATAGATGACGAAACCCCACATTTATGGTTTGATGGTGATGATGATGATAATGATGTTATAATGGAATTTGAAATGTCAAGAGATGTTAAAACTAAAACTCATATGGAAATTGATGATGTTGAGGTGGAATATGAAGACATTGACATCTTCAGAATGAATATGACAATGAAGATGATGATTGACATGGTTAAATGATGGTTTTAATCATATATAATATGTATCTATAAATAATAGTTGTTTTTAACAATCTGATAATAACAATCATTTCATGTTTCAGTTGGACCATGACCTGTTTTGTCAGTTATAGGAGACTGATCTACCTTTGGATGAGAAGGATGTTGTATCATCTGACCCCTAGACTATTGGTGGTTCAGGGATGACTCGGAGGGGGAAAGGTCTTGCCTGAGTTATTATTCCTTACCCTATCCCGTATCGACATCCATATCATGGCTCCAATCCACACGTGCAGAGGTATGGTTACCTAGGTATTTTAGTTATTTTTTTTAATTTATTTATATACTAATTGTTTTATTAATATTTTTTTCACAACATTCCACATATAACACTTTGATAGGGGAGTGGTATATTGTGTAATTACTTTTCTGAAGCATGAGTTACATGGGATGAGATTCCCATCGATGTTCAACACCACATGTTCAATCAATGGCTGCTATGTAAATAAATAAAATTTATTTTGAACTTTATTTCACTAATAACTTGATATTATAATTTAATTGTAGGTTTTAGGGTATCTCATTGATGAGAGAATGTGTGGAGCTATCTGTAAGCCATGGGAGAGTTTTTTTTCATGAGAGTTTTCGTCAGGTTTTTCACAATTTGAGAGGGAAAGCAATGAAAAAAGCAGGCGTGACAGAGTTCGATGAGTCTTGTCCTTCCCACTGACCTGATTACATTTCATCTTAGGTTTGGGATTGATTATGTTCACATTGGGTGGGTGTAAATTTTTATAGAAGATCATTGATAGTTCGACAAATCTTGGGAAGAATAGAGGTGACACATCGATCCAATAGTCAAACATTCAAAAGACATAGATGACATATGGTAAGTAGTTTTTTTAAATAATTTATATTAATTTAAATGTAATGGTTTGTTTTAAATCGAAATAGGTAGTCAAAAAGTCTCAAATTATAGAGCTCGACATTTATAAAAGGATGTATAGTGATCTAGTCACTATAGATATTAGAGGTGATCACCAACGTCATATTTTCATTAGTATAATTTCTTATTTAGTTTTAAAATTAACTGCAAAAATTATTTTAACTATTTTAGTATTAAATTGAAATTGAAGGTGTCATATGATGCCTCGACTTCTCAGACATAGACTGAGAGTTAGTGTGATACCGAGGGTTAGGCCAGTTCCCACTGATTTGATGAGGCAACATGAATGCCTATGACCCAGTATGCCTTTGAGAAATGCTGAGTTATAGGTATCATGTCTCGATTGATGCCTGAGAGTTGTTGTGGCATCATAGTGAGGTCAACGTCCTGCTTGAGAGGAGCTCTTGGAGAGTGATCATCATCATCTGCAAAAAATCAAGATCAAATGTGAGATTAGAGTAAGGTTATTGAAATTATGCGTAGGGAGACAGAGGAGATGCGTTAATGGATGTAGTAGGAGATGCGCCAATGGCAGAAGTAGTAGTAAGGAGACCTCCGATGACAGCAGGTGTAGGTGGAGGAGATGCGTCGATGGTAGCAGCATCAGCACGAGTAGATTGAGTACATGTGACATCTAATTCATGGTTTAGGGATATAGTTCCATTCACAATCTCCTCCAATTACTCTAGACGACCCCCTAGTGATATATTTGTCTTTTTTTTATGATAAAACATTTGAACACAATTTTTTTGCAATATTCACTATTTACATTTTTATATATTGTGTTTTTTATATTTTGTTAGCATTAAATATTTTTTATTTATTAATTTCTTTTATTTATTTACTGTTTTATTATTTTATTACTTTGTTTTATGTCTATATTATTTTCATTATTTTATTCTTTTAAATATTTATTATTAATTTTTTTTATTTTTTCATATTTTTACAAATGTGGATGTTTTTATTATTTTATAAATTTTTTATTATTTTACTAATATTAATAATATTATTGCAATAATTATATTATTATTAATATTTTATTAATATTAATAGTATTATTTTATTAACATTATTAATAATGATATTATTAAATTATTAATATTTTTGTTAATTTTTATTTCTTTCATTTTACAAATAATAATTTTATTTTATTATTATTATTATTATATTAATATTATTTTATTAATATTATTTTTATTTCCCAATATTATTTAAGTATTATTTTCAAGTATTATTTTATTTATAATAATAATATATTTTTATTCAATTTTTATTACTTTATTTGTGATGAGACATTTTGCGATGGGGACCCCTTATCGCAAAAGCTTTTCTAAAATGATCTTGGGGAAACTATTTGCGATGGGGCCACATCCCATCAGAAATATGTGTTGTTTTGTGACATGCTGTTTCAAAAAAAGATTTTTGTGATGCCCTTTTCTACAATGGGATATTTTCTATGGGGTCCCGTTGTAAATTCCCTTTTGCGATAGGAATCCATCGTAAATAGCCCATCACAAATAGTCCAATTTTAAGTATTGTGTGTATAAAGAATTTCCACCTTACAGACCGATGTAATTCATTTTCTAACACCACTTATCAATGTTGGTAATAATTATGCTTTAGATATATATATATTATATTTATGAAATATTATTCATTCTAGGGATGTAACATGTCATTTATTTTTATAACATTTCATTCAATGAAAAATAATAATTTTATTCATGAATGCAGGTATACTACCACCTCTTCAGAACAATGTGATACATTTTTCGTCACCTAATCACATGGATGATATATATAAGAATATGTAAATAAATAAAATTGAATTTATGTTACTATAATCTTTTTAGAAATATAAAATAATAGTTACCCTCATCCCATAATGATCTTTGAAAAATGGAGACGTTACTCACACATATGTACATCCTTCCATCTCCATGATTATAACATTGTTTATTTGTTTAAACATATATCATGGTCAGTTTAAATTTAATAATTAATGAAAATAATAATAAATATGTTATGAAAATTATTGATGATATGATAGTCTAATGACAACAATGACCATAATCAACCTATCAAATTCATTTTTGATATAAGAGGTTAATATCGAAAAAACATTTGACATGAACTGAATTTATTAAGTAATAAAATATATCATTTTAAAAGGAATAATAAAATATAAAATGTTATTAAGTATTTAAATAATAATTTTTTTATTATTAAAGAAGATAAATAATTTACAGTACGAGTCAGACTCATGGAAAGAGAGATTAATTTTTATAAATCATCTTTTATTGTTTCCATTCCAAAACATTTTCCTCAATAACTATATTCTTATAAATACTTCTATAATATTTTTATTTATTGTTAAATGGATTGAAATGACCATTTTAGAAACAATTTAACTTTATATAAAATTTATTATTAAAATATTTTTATGGTTTTACATAAGGGGAAATTTACTTTAAATTCCCCATTTTAAATGTATTAATGATTTATTTTTTAAATTTTTGATTCCATGTCCATATTATTTAAATTTCATTATGAATGTATTTATATGAGACTAAGTGAAATATTAAGAAATTTTTATAGTTATTTTGAATTTCCATCAACGTATTACTAAAAGAATATTTTTAAGAATTTTGTACGTAATATTTTGATAAAAAGCCAATATGGATGTTTTATTTTAACATACACAATGTCAATGACTTTTCCACCACCAGAAATATTATTTTATTTTGTAACTAATTTATAATACTCCCTATTTTTTTTGAAATTAATTCATTCCACCTCTAGATTATAGATATTTTTAATAATTGTTGTTTAAATAGAATGGATATTTCAATTCTCCGAAATGTTTTATTATGGGTGTGGAGAATATTTTTATGAGTGAATGTTAAAAATTGAATCATTTCATGTGTTATGATTAGGTTATGGGTCTATGAAATTATTTTGATAATTGGTGGGTCCGTTATGAACCATGAATGGTTGGGTGTATGAATGCCTTTAATTTCATAGCTTATTGAATTTGACTATATTTGTTATTCTATTTATAAGAGCGATATTTAAAATATTGTCCCAAGTTACCTACATGACTTTTATAAACAACCTATTTAGTTTCGAAAGAAAATATTTGATTTTAAAAATTATGGTAATGATATTTTTAATGAAATGATAGTGTCCCATTATAATAAAGGGTAATTTTTTATAGGAAAATTTTAGGCATGGGTTCTCATGATTTCTATGAATAACTCATGATTAAGAATTTCCATTATTTTTTCGTATAATTTGTTTAATGAGAAAAAATCACATGTAATTTTGATTTCATGTTTATGTAAATTAATATTTTTAAGTAAAATTATATTTTATTTATGGAAATATCTATTTTATGATAACATATTTTAACAATTTACTAATGGATTTATTTATTGTTTTTATATCCTTTATTAGGTTTTTTTCTCATCCCACAATTTTAAAAAAATTTAGCTCATAAGGATGAGTAGAAAGGTTACTTAATCACAGTTTACTAATACAGATCTTACCTTGAAAGGAGACAAAATATATTTATAAAACATTTTATTATTTAAGAAAAGTGGATGCTATGTATAATTTTCATCTAGTATTGTTTGAGTTTTTATGTAAGAGTTATGAACTAATTTAATAAAACTCTAAAACATAATGATCCTTGTGTATTTATAAACATGAATTCATGAAAAAATACTCAATATTATGTAATTTTTAGGTCGATTTTATATACTTTGTATCAAAGGAAGAAATTAGATAACTTTGAAAGTAATGATTATTTTACCTGAGGTTTACATAAGATTTTTAGACAACAACATGTTTTACAATTTTAATGTTTATCATCAGTTCGATGGAATATAATCCCATTTGTAGGATTTATGTGACTAGATTTTAAGATAATTAATTATATTTTACAGATATTTTATTGGGTTGAGGTATATGTAACCCTTAGAAATAACATAATTGTTTTTTAGATGAATGATGTTACATTTTATAGAAAATAAGCAGAAAGTTATGGGATAAAATTTAATGTTAAACATTTGTTGTGGTTGATATCATTTTGGTTAATTTTAAGGATTTAAAGGTTAATTTATTGTAAAATTTCTATGTTTATTCTATATAAATGAACCATTTTAATTTTAATGTGAAATAATTCATTTAATGTTTTAGTGGTGTTGTTTTCTAAAAATTAAATATTGATTATAAATATGAATGAAAAATGATCAAACCCATCCTTCTTAACCCTTATATATTATTTAATCATCAATATCATTGAGAAATATTTTTCATAGAATTTTTAAATCTTATTTAATATTCCAATCACCCAAGTGAAACTATTTTATCTATCTAACAACTTTTGGTTTCATCAAAAGTTCTATTAATCATGCTATTTATATTATATTACATAAAAATATCAACTCTTACATCTCATTTAGAAAGGGAAATACCACCATGGACAAGACTACTTATTTTCTAGATATACAGAAATCATTATAGAAGAAAAAGGGGATATCAATAGTATAAAAAAGACCCCAATATCAGGATTTAAGATACAAATTATTTATATTTTTTGTATGTATAAAACAATATTGAAATGGTTTTTTTGCACCATAATGAAATATTTATTATATTTTATTTTTAGGAATACATTATTTAGCTATAATACAACAAATCAGGGTTAACAGTACGAAAAATAAGTTTAGTGAATGATTTTTTTATCAATTATATAATGATATATTCTATATATTATGTGAGTCATGAAAAATATAAGGATTATTATGTAGTAGTATTTGTTTCTAATTTTTTAAATAAATAATATAATTGATACCTTTGAAATATTTCATAGTGAAGATGTGATAATTTTTCAAGATATTTATTATGTCTTAGCAGATAATTGTTGTATATGTAACCTTTATGATTAACCAATTATAATTAATGGTTTTTTGAGGAATGAGACATTTAATTTTTTTGGACAAATTTTTAATGGTATCAAGAATAATTTGGGTTTATATGTTCTTTTATATTGAGTTAATTATGGGTTATTACAATTTAGGAAAATAATTTTTAAAATATAAATAATCATGGGATTGAAAAGTGATTTCTTATTAAGTGAATAATTTTATTTTAGAAGAATATCAGTAAACATTTGGTTAACATTATATGATATTATGGGGTTTTATTAGAAGAAAAATGGTTTAATAATTTTATAAATAAATATATGTTTTTACTATTGATTTATGGTGATTCATTTAATATAGTGAAATGACTATCATATTTTGGATATTATATAACTATGGAATATACATTATTGGTAAGAGACATTCAGAGTGATTGATGTTATTTGGAGACAAATATTATATTTATCTTGGATGAAATTTTGACTATAATAATTCTAATTTTTGAGTTTTGAACATGGTCGGGAATATTCAGGTGAGTTATTTTTCATATAATATATTTTTTTTCTTTGGTTGTTATTTTTTAGGATATAGAGATTAATGTTGTATTTCATCATATGAAGGGTTATTAAATAGGAGAATTATCTTGCAATTTTCAAACCATATTAGTTTTGGTTAATTTCCCAAGACATAAGGAATATTTTTTCATCCATTTCTGGAATTAAGTACTCCATTATAATATTATTTTATCACTTCAGTTATAGAAAACTCATCTTTAATACTCATAAATTGAAGAAATGATTAGATTGTGGTGGAAATTGATAAAAAATTGTAATTATTCTTATCAAGAAAGTATATTTCATTTTCTTTTCCATCAATAAAGAAATATAACTCATAAAATCTATGGAGAGTGTCATAAAGAAGAAAATAAATACTATTTTATTCATTTTAAATTAATCTATGGTCTTTTCCAAACCATATCGATTTATAGTTTTTTGTTTGTTAACATTCTCTTGATCATTCACTTTCCTGTGGAAAATGATATCTATCACTCTCCCTAATTATATATACACTTTAACATTATTTCACTTTCATATTTTAACTTCCCACAAATGTTATAATATCTTGATAACTAGTTATGTGTTATTCTAGATGACCATTGAAATTCTATTTTTCTCTTATCAAGAAGATGATTTATTAAAACTTTTTATCTTATGAGATTTAAAGAAAGGTGTATTCATATTTAAAACTATTCATTACCAAGATCAAGTTCAAATTATGATGATGGAATTTATTTATTTATTTATAATTTAATATCCAATATTTTTAAGAAGAAATTTATTTTTGATTTTGTATAATAAATGCACCATTGTGCCTAAATGAACCTTGGAATATTATTATTTAAATATGACCATTATAACCCAGCCGTTACATTAGAGGATACGAATATGATTTAATATGTTATTAAATATATATATATATATATATATTAGCTAATAAATATAGCTATTTTGTAAATAGTAACTCAATATTTTGTAAAGTCATCTGATTTGTCAATAAATATTTTTCATCATAAATGGTTTTTATTAATTTTTGTGAGAAAATATTATAATTAATTATTTGAATTTTTATATAATTTATTTTACAAATATTATTACAATTTTTGAATCATCATATCAAAATAAGATTTTGGTAAAATTTTGAGATTTTTCTAAAAAGATTGTTTTTGCAATGAAAAGTGAAAATTTTGGATTCTTATTCAAAAGTGTATTTTTGTTTCAAATATTTACAATGTTAGATCATAATTTTTATATTTTTTAACCTTTATTTATTTTCTATTTATGTATAACATTCTATTTATATTATTTTGAAATAATATTTTCCCTCGAAATATTATTAAAATCGCATATATTTGAAAAGGTATTTATCAAAAACTGTTTCTCACCACACATCATGGGTCTGATTTTAAATTAAATTATACCGTTATAATGGATTTAATAATGAAAATTAGATTCCATATTTTGAATTAGGTTGAAAAAATTTGGTAAATATTCCCTTTTTATTTTTACAAATTATGAATACAAATCATTGCAAATTTTGTTTCCAATGTTTTGGTAAAATGAGTTAATTAAGATTAAAAATAATGTGATATGGAATATATGGAAACAATAATGATTTAATTAATTTTTATAGATAATTATATTCATTATATAACAAAAATAGTAAATATATGACCATTTTTCTATGTGGACTTGATTTAGACCTTTATAATAATCGATTAGAAGATAAAGAAAAAATGTTAACTTCTTACTAAACTAGTTATAATATTTTTTAGCATGAATAAAAAATTATGTCTCATTATAAATTATAATTTTAAATGTATATTATTTTTTATTATAATTATATTTTTTTAAAAATTTTATTAATTAAATTATTATTTTAATTTCATACCCAACACAAATGTAGTATTTTTTTTTAATTTGAAGGAAAATAAAATATAAGATATTAAAAATATTAAAAGTAATGTAAATTTCACTAATTATTATGGGAAAAAAGTTATATAATTATATAATATGTGGGATTTTTTAAAGTATTTTATTCTAATTCCATATTTTTATTGATGTTTTGAAAGTCAAATTAAATGAATAGTGTCAAAGTAAACATTAATGATATTTTATAATAAATGATGTTTAATTTAATGATTTAAATTTCATAAAAATATTATATTTGGAAACATAAATAATATTTAGTTGATAATATCATCCATGGCCAATTTATGGGCTCCTTTGATTGTATTATACTTAAACCCTAAAGATTTAAATGTTTAATATCATAGTAATTATCAAAAAGAGTAAACAAGGGTTGTGAAAAAAAGATTTGGGTGAATAAATAACCTAAAATTGAATAATTTTAATTATTATAGTTTATTTATTTTCATAATTATCTTATTTTTGGATATTATTTATTAGATTACATTTTAATATGAATATTAATTAAAATGAATTTAAAACACTAAGAAATTCCAAGAGTACCCCTATCCTATCTTATAGAAGGTTACCTTATCTCTTATTTTATTCACAATTGAAAAATATTTTATCATATCCAAAAAAATAACCCAAATACCTTCACTTAATCTATCCATGTTTCTTATAATCCCTTTTTATTATCATAAATAAACCTAGGAAAATTTTTAGGGTAAACGTTAAGAGGTTTTCAAAAGAATATGTTTTGTTCTTAATCAATTATTTTAAGTTTATTTCCTCTTCTACTTCCTTTATTAAATGATGAAATAATAAAACTAGAATTTTCCTTATATATATATTTTTTATGTTAATTTTATAACATATATCCATCTAATCCTTCCATTAAATCAAAAACAAAACCATCATTCGTGTGTACAGAGAACTACCGACTCAGGAATCGATGTAATTTGGCGTCCATCACAACCACTATCATCTTGTAATAATGATGGATTTAATTTATTTATATTATATTCATGTCATATTTATAATTATATATAATTAATATATTTTCTATTTTCTATACTACCCATTAAATGATATATGATATTGTTGTTCCTGTATATTTTTGAACTACCACCTCCATGAAGCGAAGTGATTCATTATTCATCTCCTTTCAAATGGATGATATATATAAGTATATTTATTAATTATTAATGTATTTTTGATATTATGGTCATAATTTAATGATTAAATAATACTTAAATCTTATCAATAATGATCATTGAAAAATGGAAACATTAATCATGCGTATATGCGACCTACCATATCAATGATTGTATACTAATTCATTTATTATCCATATATCTTGGTTGGTATTAAAGGTATAATTTATTTTAAAAAATGAAAACATTGTCGTGATTATTATCATGTGTATGAATGAATAAAAACCTCTTTTACCATTGTAAACTTTCAAAATTCATTGTCGATATATGATCTAAATACCGTCAAAATGTCCAATGTGAACTAAATTGATTATGTACATGACTTTAACATGGTAAAACGAATTATAATATTGAAAAAAGTTCTTAAGAAATTAAATAATTAATATAATTATGTTACATTGGAATATAATTAACTTTTGTGATGAGTTCGGATCACTGTATGAGATTTCTTTAAAAAAATCATCCTTTTAAATTTTCCTTGCATCTATTTTTCTTTCATGTCCATGTTCTTATATGTACTTAAATAAAATTATTATTTATGATGAAATTTATGAGAAATTTAATTTTTATCATATTAATATATCTTTAAAATGTTTTAAAAATAATCGTTTTAAGGTTTTACATAAGTGATAATTTATTTTAAAAAAAATGTTTTGAATGTTTTAATAATTAGTTTTGTAAATATTTTTCATTAAGTTCCATATTATTTAAATTATATAATGAACATATTTAAGTGTAAATAATAAAAATATAAATAAAAGTGATTTATTATTTTGAAATTTATTCAACAGTTTTAAAAAGGAAATTTTTATGTGTTTTATAAGGAATTTTTTTACAAAAAAGTAGAAAATGAATGATCAATTTTAAGATAGATGGTGTCAAAAAATTTCCACTTATATAAAAATTATTTTATCTTTTGATTCTATTATAATAAAACATTATTCATAAATTGAAAATCCATCATTAAATGTGTTCTTATTATCTTCAAAAATTGTTTTAAAAGTTATTGTATATTTCAAAATATAGATTTTTTGTCTTATTGGTAAAAAGAATATTTTTATGAGTGTAATGTTAGTAATTGAAATATTTATGTTTTATCATTATATTATGGTTAATGTTAATTTTAATTAATATTGGTCGTTCTATTATAAACCATGTAATGGTGGTACTGATATAATTCAATGACGATTGGTTCTGTAATAAACCAAAGATAGTTGGGTCTGTGATATATCCCCAATTAATTTTGTATATAAGTCAACTATATTTGTTATTCAATTTGTAATAGTGATAAAAAAAGTTTTTTCATGAGATACCTTGATGTATTTTATATTATATCATACAATTTTTCCATGAAATCATTTAATTAAAAAAATTATGCTAATAATCTTTCCCATAGAAGGATTATACCCCCTTTGAGTAAAAAGGTCTGTTTTTAAGAAAATTATATTTATGGGTTCTCTTGTTTTTTTAAAAACCATCATGATTATGAATTTTTTTACATTATGTTTTATTTTAAAGTGTTTTATGAAAATCATTGTGATGTAATGTTTATTTCATGTGAATGTAAAGTTTTATTTAGAGATCAAATAATATTTCATTAATGGAAAACTCTATTTGAATAAATTGTTTATTTTGTTTTTTATGTCCCTTAAATATATTTTTATACTCAACCCATGTTTTTAAATATTTTTCCTAGATATTTAGGATGTGTAGAAAAGTTAATAATAATAGAGTTCCAAATATAGATGTTACCTTGAACGAAGACAACATGTCTTTATAAAGAAGTTTATTTTGTGGGAAATTGGATGCTAAGATGAATTGTACAACATGTATTGTCATGTTTTATTATGCTTCAGTGGTGAACTAATTTCCTAAAACTATATACAATATTGATCCTTGAATATGTAATAATATAAACTATTAACCACAAAAATAACTATTATATAATTTATAAGGCTAGATATGGTACTAAATAACCAATCCCATGGGGGTATTTAGATAATATTATTTTTGGGGGAATTTGTTTTGGTTGTCATGATCCAACTAGGTCACCCCTATGTTCAGAATGACAGACGATACATGGAAATACTGAAAGGGAATTACTAAGAACCATGGACTAGATCGGGTGCCCGGTTTACATTTGTCTATGTTGTTCCATGAAAAATGGTATTATATACCTATGATTTTGATTTAGGATATTTGAGTTCTATGGTAGATAGGTTTAAGGATTTCTAGAGCATTAGGGTTAGGAATGAATGAATTTTTGGTAGTATATATATTGGATGTCATTCAATGCATGTGTAATATATATTATGAAAGGATGGGAATTATCTTATATTTTAGTAAAATTTATTTAGTTAATTTATGAAAATTTTTTATTTGGTTTTTTATTAGTGATTTAAAATTTTCTCACTTTTATTTGAGCTCATTATGTTCTTATTGAAACCCTATAATCCCCAATGAACCCTTGGGTTGGAAGAATGGAAAAAATAAATGGAGTAAACTTAGAATTTATTATTATCATGTTAGTAATATTTAAATAAAAATATATTCCATATAAAATGGAGTATGAATGGTTCAATCCAATACTCAAATGGTTGGTATCGTTCTAAATATAGATAAGGGTAGAGATCATAAATTTCATTGAATAAATGAACTATCATTATCATGTACCAATGAACCTTGTTAAGTGGACGATAGTTGGTTAAATTTGAGACAATTATATTTTTTTAGTCTCATGAGTACATTAATATAAGGTTAACCTCTTTTAGGTTACAGGGTCCCCACTAAAAGTTGTTGGAATATGTGTTCAAGAAAACCGAATGAGAATATAGATAAGAAGGGCATCAATGGGATATATTTCAATCAAATTTATATGGATAGTATAAAAACACATATATTACTATCTAAATTACAAGATTTATGTAAAATATATCTTTAAAATTCATTTATAAAGACTTTTAATTTTATATTTTTCATGAATTGAGACAAACCATTTACTAAAAAAACTCATGTCCTTTTTTATCCAATGGAAATTTTTTCCACTATATATGAAACTTATTATACCATAAAAGCCTTAGAACTCTCCCACTAATTCTATTACTAATATTATCTTATATAGATTTCATAATTTTCTTATATTTGTGACTTAGGGGAATCATAACATATGAAATGGGTGACTTGAGATGCTCATCAAGGGAATACATAAGGGATAACAATTAACGATCACATGTAAGTATAAGATGATACTCTTGGTATAATAAATATACATAATAATTTCATACCCAACAATGTATTGATAATAAATCATATAATAACAAGAGAATAAATCATTATTTTTTGGAAAATAATATAAATATTGAATACTTGGAATTTATTTCTATCAAAAATCATGTAAATCATAACATCGGGGATCAAGCATCACATCCGATTTTTCTTAGTGTATTATCCTTCACTCTATTTTTTACCTTGGTTGATCAATATTCACTCCCCTATTTCCTAGGGTGGAAAAATCGTCACTCACCTATTTCCCTTTATAGATTATGATTAACTCACTTATTACCCTTGATGGAATAGGAGTTAGTAAAATGTCTCTCTTTGTAGACCAAGTCATCCAATCTTATTTAGTGTTATATCATGAGATATAAAACCCTAAAAATGCATTAAATTGAGATATAGGATTCCAAACATAAACATACATTCTTATTTTTATGATATAAAATAACTAATTTTCATATCATAATGGACCCATGGAAAGAAAATCGGTCTCATATCCTTTTCTAATGGAATCAAATGAGGAAAACATTCATAATCCCATCAATCATCAACACTTGATATACCCATGGAAAATAATTTGGTATCAAAAGATATTCAATATACTTATATGTAAATAATACTCAATCATGAAAATATAGAATGTGGTATTTATAATATAGACATAAAGGTTGTAAAATTAAGTTAATAACTTACTCAATCAACTGATATATAGAATTTAGGATGAAACCCTTCAATCAATGTTATCAAAAATAAGATATTCAATAAGGAATTATTTTGGGAGGTAAGGGATGGTTATACACATAATATGATTGAGAAATATAAAGGAAGGGATGTATATGTTATCTTTTATAGATTTAATGTATCTCATTTGTAATAACATACGTAAAAAATAAATCATTAGATGATGATTACTTTTAGATTAATAGTAAAATTTTAATTTATAATGCATGATGAAAATAAACCGTTATTTATGAAAACAGTTTTCAATAAAACTAATATTCTAATTGAAATTAAATAATTTTATTTTAAAAAACATGAATCATGGGAAATAATCTTTAAAATGATGGGAAATCATTTCTTTTTAATATGTTATAAAAAGAAGTTCATTTTGCTATTTATATATAATTTTTTTAGTGGGAAGGGAACCAATATAATTAGAAAAATCTTCTCAAAAAAGTGTTTGGAAAGAAAAATTTTGCGATATATGAAATCATTAAATTTTATGAAATTTTAAATAATTGAAACATTAAAATAATATAATTTTTTTTATTGAGAAAACATCGGGTGAAAGATAATCCATTTAATGTTTGAAAGAACGAAAAACCAATTATTTATTATTTTTAAATTCTTTTGTAGAAAAACCCACATCCTAAAATGAATATTAGATCTTAAATTTAAAATAGTTAAATATAAATATTAAAATAATAGAAAATAATCCATAATAGAGTTCCCAAAAGGGGAGGAGAACTTTTTCTGGGTGGAAAATATGGACATGGGGGAAAATATGGACATGGGGGAAAATATGTTCTTGAAATAAATGTAGTTATTATTTCAAACAAATAACATTCATTTGGGACTATATTTCATCATTTAAGATAATATAAATCAAAATAAGTAACTTCCCTATAGAATAAATGAAAATATAATAGATAAAAATAATTTAAAAGATAGTTTTGTCTTAGAAGATCAAAATCAAGTAGTGAAATTATGATGCAATGAAAAATTATTAGAGTCAAGAAAACTATTATAGCTCAAGTAAATTTTAATCAAAACCCCATGAAAAAAATATCCTTAAATTGAACTTATACTTATTTTAATTTTCAAGATATCATGGTGTAATGAATCAAATACGTATCATATAAACCATGTAAATAAAAATGGTTTCATTTTACAAACGTATCATAATGAATGGGATTTGAGGCAACATGCCCATACTTTTCATGAATTTATTTTCCATTTTTACCTTACATCTTAAATATTTAAATTATGTTAATTATTTAAACTTTTTTGAATATTATTCATCTAATTTTCATTTTAAATGTACCATTTATTATCATATTCTATTTCTTTATTCTATTTTTTTCTTATGTTTTTTTGAACATTGAATTGATATTGGCTTATTTCATTAATTTTTTTAATTGATGATCATATTTTAATAATAAGATAAATAATTAATATAAAATGTCAATAAAAATAATGAAATAATTATTTTATTATTAAAATATAATTATATTAGAATTTAGGATCAAATTTTTATCTGTGGCATAATTTTGTAGAATTATTCAAGTAGGTGGTAAAATAAACACAAAAAATGAACACACAATATCTTGAAAGGTGAGTATGGTTGAAGAAATATGTGATATAATTCTAATAGAAAAAATAATAATAATAATATTTATTATTTTTTAATAAAATGTTAAATTTTTTTGATAAAAAACTAAAATAAAGATGAAAATGTTATTTCATTGAGGTAATATTTAGTACAATGCACTGTTGACATTCATTAGATGTTTTAATTGAATAAAAAAAATATGTAATTATTATTCCATTAAAATATTGAATCTATAGTAAACAAATGATACCCATTTAATTATATAAATTTTAATTCCACAATATGTTAAGGTAAATCATTAGCAGAAAATGATAGGTATTAAGTAATACTCACTTTGAGGCCTTGTAGATTCACATGAATGCCTCTAGGGTAATGAAGGGAATATGTAAAATTATATATTTAAAAGGTTGAGTATGTGGAAGAGTATTATACAATAAATAATTGGATGTTTTTTGGAATAAATTAGAAGAGGTATTTTTTATGAAGTTGTGTAAGTGGATCCCTATTATTAGTGGATAAAAATTGTACTTTTGTGAGTACATTTTACATTGTAAAGACATCATTACTCTATTGAAGGGTAAATGGTCTCAAAAGTGATATATAATTGAATTTTATATGAGATAAGGTCAATAAATCATTTAAAACCCATTTACACATGATTTAAACTAGTTTTATTCTTTTTATCAAATTATTATTTCACTTTATAATTTTGAATGTTACCTTGGAAACTATTTTTACCCTAATAGTTCATATTTTTAAATAAAATATAAAGTAAAAAATATTAAAAAATTTGGGTTTGATGAAAGTAAATCTAATACCCAAAAAAATTAAATTTATAAATAATAGAATATTATCTTTTATATTGAATTATTTAATATAAAAGAAAACATCTTTATTGAAAAAATGGTTGTCATCATTAAGTGTTCTTAATTATATATATTATTGACTACCAATTTAATGGGTGATAATATATGAATTTAATCATTTAGAAATTATGTTAAATTAATTTAATAAAAAATATTAATTAATTTTATCAATAAAATGTACACATATTTATACAACAATTCATTAAAAAAATAGTTTCGTTAATATCATGGGAATTAAAATTAGAATTATTAATCATAATTTTTAACCAAAATAAGAAATTTTAATTATTATAAAATATGAGCATGATGATATAAAATATGAAATGTATTTTGTAAGATTTAATTCCTATAATTTATGAATAGTAATTTCAAGTACAATATAATAAAAACAGTTTTTTGAGAAGAATATTAATTTCATTTGGGAAATGTTAAACATGAGTTTTATAAATTAGATATGGTAATTTTAAATTATTTATTTTACTTTAAAAACACACACACATATATATATTAAATATTTTTATTTCATAGAATCGACAATTTTAAGAAAATATTTATTTTTTCACTTTCCACCTAAAATTAATTTTTTAGAAAAATCTCAAACAAATAATCAAAAGATAATATTAAAATTATAAGTCCAAAAATGATGTCTATTTTATCAAATTTTAAATAAATAATTTTCTATTTTAACTTTTATATGAAGACATAAAATATAAGGAAACACTATTCTTTAATATGAAAATTACATTTTAAAATATCAAAAATTATTATTCATATTTCATATCAATTACTACTCAAATTATTGTTTTTATATAATATATATTTTTCATATAAAAAATACCTTATCTATCATATATTTAGTTTCTTAAAATAATTTTTATAAAAATATAATTTTAGAGAAATAAATTTTAAAGCATCATGTGATATTTTTAATTATCTAGATACACAAATTTAATTATATAAAAACATTAGTATTTAAAATTATCTTAATTTTATTTATATTTATTATATTATTTTCCCATATTTACACACAAAAACATAATGGCTACATTATAATGGGATTATTACATTTCATGCTTTCTTATTTTTGTGTTTTGTGTAAAGTAAAGAATTGAAGATAATTTTAATTTAAACAATCTAAAATATTTTTATTTACATTAAACCCCTTAAATAAATCCACACTTATATTTTTTTAATCATTTCTATAGATTAATGTTTTTATGTGTATTCTTAACATATTCATCATTCATGATATAAACTCTAATGTGACATTGACCTTACTCTCTTAGGCCATATCAACTACTTAAACTCCCTTAAACATTATTAATAATTTATAAAATTATATTTCTAAGTTGAAGTTGGGGGGGGGGTTTACTGAGTGGTAAAGGCTCCCTGTAATCCTGCATCATATGTTTGTTCAAATCCAGGTGGTAGCATATTCTCACTAGTATAAGGTTACGTAGGTATAACGTTGGAAGGTTGTGATGTAGACAAGACACAGGTAGACGATGATGTAGGCATTATGCCTGAAGACATGGACACATGAATGATACTGAAATGAAGCTCCAAAGGGCCATCATGCCAGTTTTTGTGCCATTGGGCAATGTAATAGGATTGATGCCTACTTGGTGTTTGGGCCATGTATAGAATAAATTAGGCATGATGGTAGGGATATCACTTAGGGGGGGGGGGGGGGTATGGGCATGCTTTTCAAACTATGTGTGTGTTGTGTTTTTGGTTAATGTAATTTTACACCGAAGAACCTAATATATATACAAAAGTATGTATATACCCTATTTATATGTTTTTAAAAATATTTTTTTCCTAAAACCATTTTTATCCCAAATACATTCAACTACATTGAGATTTTATATTCTTCTTAAAATTAACTATATATTTGTCCCTAAAATTTAATATTCACTTTTTCTTGAATTTACAATATACTAAATATATAACTTAATTCCAAAAAATGAGATAAAAATATCAAAAAACCTAAAATATCACTTTTTAATTAATTAGATAACAAATTACAAGTCTATCAATACTATTTAAATTTTCTCAAAACCAATCATTCCTTTATTTCCTCATCATCATGAATATACTAATAAAAAACATTATCTATACTACAATCATGTATTCTCAAATAGTTTTCCCCTAAAAACATTGAATTCAAGTCTAATTATAAGGTTATTGATTGAATATAATATATGGTGTATCAAGTTGTCACAAGTGGATTTCCATTATCCCCAAAATATAAACCATAACCCATACATTGGAGGGTGACATAGGACTTCACATATCTTTTTTGATTTATTTGTCTTTATATAAAATAAATAATAATCATATAATAAAAGACTCATTAAAATAATATGTGATTTATATATATTTTAATGTAATAACATAAGAAAGGCATTCAAAATTTAATCAATAATCAAAACCTTGAACAAATATAGAAAAGAAGCATGCATCCCAAGATATTCAATAAATTTATTGGTAAATATAATTTAATAATTAAAATATTTCCCATGGTATTTACACAATATAGATAAATGGTATACAATTAATTCAATAATTTCCCCCAACAAATCAATGTGTGGAATTAGGATGAATAACCTATAATCAAATGAATAAAAAATAGGGTATTCATATAAGAAATTAATTAGGATATAAGTAATAATTAAATAGTAAATGTGAATATGAAAGTAAAATAAAATTATAGATAATTTATCTTATAGATCTTTAAAATTATTAATTTTTTAAAACATAGGTAAAAGATCACTCAATTGATGAATAATACTTTTATATAGAGTACAATTTTACATTGAAATGAATGATGAAAAAACACTTTTGCATGAAAACCATTTGAAATAAAACTCATTGTATAATGTATATAAATAAATTCAATTTTTAATAATAATGAATTCTGATAAATACAATTTAAAATTATAGGAAATTAGTTATTTTTAAAACATTTTATTAAGAAGTTTCAATTCTTATTTTTTTTTAAAATCTATGAGATTTGGAAGCTAGTTTCTTTTGTAATTTTAATTCATTAAAAGGTTTTAAATGAATTATTTGAGATATATTTAAAAATTAATTTTCAACAAATGTCTAATAATGGATTATTTAAAATGATATAAATTTTTTACAAGACACATTAAATTATTAAAAACCCACATCATAAAAATATTATCACATATTAAATTAAAAAACATATATAGATATTTATGTGTATCAAAGAAAATTATCTATATTAGATTTTGAAAAAGTAGAGGTGAAATTAGGTTGGACGGAAAATATTATAATGAAGGAAAAGAACCTTTGGAATGAAAGTGAGTTACTGTTTCCAATAACCATATTTTTTTGAGAAGGTATTTCATCAAGAATACAATATAAATAAAACCAAGTTACTTGAATAGAAAAAAAGAGAAAATAAAAAATATTCAAATAATTTTAATTAAAAAATTGGCATAGAATATCATAATCATGTTGAGAATTTATGACATATAGTGAAAGGATTTTAGGCGATAAAACTATAATGGATCATGTAATATTTAAATCAAAACCACTTGAATGAGAGTAGAATATAAATATAAATAATAATAATAATAAATTTAAAAAATATTTATGTTATCATTAATTAAATTTGAAACATATACATAATATAATAAAATTAGTTTTATAATACAAACGTGTCTCAATGAAAGTAATTTTATATAACAACCCTAAATATTGTTCTAGATTCATTCTACATATACTCCTAATGTAAAAAAAATTAATTTCATAGATAAATTATTTTGAACCTTATCATTGGGTATTTCATTTCAAAATGAAAATTATTATCATATTTTATTTATTTATTATATATTTTATATTTATGTTCTAATCAAATTTGATTCAATGTCGACTGATTTTAGATATTTTAGATATAAAAGATGATATTTTAATAGTATATTAAGCAATTAATATAACCCTACATGAAAAGTATTAAAATAATCTATTTATTATTAATTTATAATAATATTAATATATATGTTCATATATTCTTACCTTATAGAGGATTCTTATCATTGTTTAAGTTGGTGGTTAAACCAACCTAAAATACGAACACACTATTTTTAAGTGGGTGCGTATGTATAAGAAAATGTATAATATAATTATAAAAAAATAATGGTGATATTTTTATATTTTTTATGTATATAGTCATGTATTTGTGGTTTTAATTTATATATAATGTCAAGATGAAAAACAATAAACATTAACTTGTGGTGGCGGTAGAGTACAAAAATGAACAATTAAGGTTATTTTTTTAGTGGATAGAATGGAATAAGTAATTATTCTCCAATAATATTATAATAATTTTTTATAATAATGATACTATGGTAATTATATATATATTATATGATTTTTTTGGAAATTAATTAATAATAATAAAGAGATAAGGATTTTGTAATATTCAATTTGGGACCTTGAACATTCTATGTGATGTCCCTTATAAAATGAAGAGATTAGGGTAAAATATTTTCAACATAGGATTATAAAGTAGAAGTGGGCTAGATGAAGATAAAAAATGGAATATTTTTATTATTAAATAATATGGTATCTGTGTGGTATGAAGTTGTGTAGTTGTGCCACTTTTATATGTAGAGAGAAGGGAACATTTATGAGTACCCCATATTTTCAATGATATCATTACACTATTCCTAGGAAAATGGTTTCAAAATTGATAAATAATTCTATCTAAGATAATATAACATCATAAAATCCTCCAAAACATATTTTAACACATGTATTATACAAATTTCAATCCTTTTACCACATTATTATTACACTTTACCATTTTTGTTTTTACCTTGGTAACTAGTTTCTACACTTGTTGTTTATATTTTATTAAAAAATATAATGTATCACATTCTACAGGATTTGGCTGTTATTAACCTTAATTGAATCCCTATATAATTTAATTAAATTTTTTAAAAATAAAAATAATATTTAATTAAATCATTTAATATATAATTAAACTGTTTTGTATAAAAAAGATGTTTTCACCATTAAGTGTTGTTACTATTATTTAGTATTGATTACCAATTTAAGAAGTGAATATATATATATAATAATAATAATAAAACCTATATTAAATTCATTTAATAGTGGAGGATATTTTATTTTATAATGTAAAAATTACACAATATTAATAAATAAATTCTTTGAAAATTACCCTTTTGTCATTATAATGTTGACTAAATTTAATTTTATTAATCAAGATTTTATAAAAAATTAAATTAACATTATAATATAATATGAGCATGTTGATATAAAAAGTATGATTATTTTTTAGTATTTTATTTATATAATGGGTGAAAATAATTTTTATTATAAGCGAATAAAAACATTTATAGAGTGAAATATTAACTATGATTCAATAACATGAAACATGGTTTTAAAAACAGAACATAATATTTATAAATGATATATTAGAAATTTAAAATATATTTTCTATAAAAATATTTAAAAAATATTTTTAATACATTAATCTGATAGTCATAGAAAAATTGATATTTTTTTCACTATTCCCCTAAAAATCAATTAATTTTGAAAAATTTAAAAAATTAATCCTAAGGTAATATTAAAATTATAATATCCAAAAGTAATATTACTTATTAAAATTTCAATTAATATTATTTTTTATTAAATAAATTATATAAAATCAAGAAATATAATGAAAATGGTTTTTATTGGAAAATAACATTTCAATGTAATAACCATTGCTAACCTTATTTTCGATCAATTGTTGTTAAAATTTGATTTATTATATTATATATTATTTCTATCAATAATATAACTTATTCATATTATATTTAGTTTCTTAAATTAAATCATAGAAAATGATAATTTTAGGAAAATACATTTTTAGGTGTAAGGTTATCTTTTTTGATATTTGGATATGCTAATTTAATTTTATAACTAGATTAGTATTTGTAATTATCCATATTTATTTTTATATTTCATAAGTTAGTTATCACTATTTATGAACTCTATTTTAATGAAAATATAATAATTTTCATATAATGTTTCATGGTTTGATTTTGTTATGTATCATGTGTGTAGAAAGATATATATGATAATATTAATTTCATGGATCAAATATCAGAAGTCATTATAGATTCCCCTTTCATTTTATTTGGAGTTTTTGACCATTCATTAATCATACTAAACCATGATATAGTATGTGAATCAGTTTGTAGAACATTTATTTTTTCCCATGGGATGATATCTGATGATTAGCTGAAGGCTCATCAGTTGAAAATTAGTCTCCATGTCAATATTCAATATCAAGATTCCATATTAAATCATAATACATACTTAAAAGTTGTATATGGATCACATAAAATAGAGATCAAATAGGAAAGTATTATTGGTATTCTGGGAAACTCAAACATGTTTGGTGGTAGTGATGGTAAAGTTTCTAAGAGAAATAACAATAGTAAGGATCCTACAAGGGGCATTTATAATGGTTCTTCACCTCTTTCATAGAATGTATCATCATTTCCAATGGGAAATAAGGATCTAACTTGCCAGAAATTATTTATGCCAAATCATTTGAAGTTTGCATGTTTGTAGAGTCCTAAGGAATTCCATGATTATAGAATTTTGGGTCACATTCACAGTGTTTGATGGAATAAAACCCCCAAAAAGAGTGGTAATAGTTTTTATTCTTTAAAAGGATAGAAAGAACATACATAAGAAGAAAAAGATATAGGTTCTACTTTTAAAATATTTATAGTCATAAAAAATCATTATATGGGAAAAGTTAGTGGATGTATAAACATTTGGCAAGTGGATGTCGCCATACACGGGTTGAGAGTATATAGATGCACACTATATGTCTAGGTCCCATAGATTCCATGACATGAGTAGAAAAATGATAGTTACCATTATTATTACATCATCTATGGTTGCTTCTTTATTCAATATTAGTTTTTTTCACTCATTTTTTTCCATATGGTGAATTTATTATAAATTTCCTCTGAGAATATAGAAATTTTAATTGATATATCAATTAATCATTTGAAAATAAGGAATTTCATCTTCAGTACCCTACTTATGTTATCACTATATCCTAGGTGGATGTTTCTTAATATTTCATCATTCTGGAAATGTGACCCTTTAAATAATTTTTATGATTAAATGGTAGATTTTGTTATGGGATAGAAATGATTGTTCTCATTAAATGCTATTTTTCACTACCATGATGACAACATTATTCTATTATAAGAAGAGTATGATATTCATTTATACTATATGGTGATTGATCTTTCTAATATTGAAATGATTTTATTCCAGATATCTTCTATTTTCCTAGAGGCTAGTGGGGAATGCATGGGGATTGATTTACCACCCATTGTTAAAGAGTTTCTAGATGTGTTTTCTATATAATACTAGATGTTACGCCTAAATAATGAAATCAAAGTTTCTATTGATATGATAACAGGGATGAAACAAACATACATACCTTTATGTCAAATGGATCATGGTGAGTTAAAATAATTAATTAGATAAATTATTTATTTATAGGATAAGAGATTCATTTTACCCAAAATTCCCTTGTGGGATTCCCTAGTTGTCTTCACCAAAATTTTTGATGGACTACCTAAATATGTATCAACATTAAGATATTTAATGGGACCAATAATAAGAATAAGAAACCCTTTCCTTCAATAGATGATTTTTATTGGATCATCTAAAGAGGGATAGGTGGTTATCAATAAAATTATCTTCAATATGATAAACACCACCTCTACCTAAATGAATATGATCTTCCCATGATGTATTTTCAAATAACTTATGTGTATTATAAGTATAATTTTATTTCTTTTGTCCAAAATAATAAACCTATAGTTTTTATATATTTGATGAACCAGATACTTGATCAACACATATACTCATTTTTCATGGTGTTTTGGTTGTTATCTTAGTTTATTTTATGACTGAAGAGGATTGATTAATAAATTTTATATTTATTCATGGGACTATTCATGAGAATAATATATATAAAGCTTTATCAAAATGTATCTTCTGGATCTGGAATTTTACACTTATGGATTGGGAAATATTTTGGATCCTATGAAGGTAAAGGCTATTGTGTAGTGGGAGGAACCATGAAATGTATTTATGTTATTACAACTCCTAGGACTAGTTGGTTATTAATGTTTTACCATCTGAGATTTATCAATTAATTTATCTCCTTTTACCACACACATATAAAATGGAGGGAAGTATTTATAGATCATAAAGTGTCATGTTTCTTTAGAATTTTTAAGGCTGCCTCTATCATTATCCCCTATACTGATTTCACATAAGACCAAATGAGGCTATGTGTTTTTTATTGTTTAGATATAGTGTTGGAATGAGTACAATTTAATTATTTTAATTTGGTAGCATATTTATGTAACCTCCTGGTTCCGGGTTCCACCCAAAGGTTCCCCGAACACTGCTGGTCACATAACCTGATGCACATTTTTCCAATTGCCAGAGGCTTCTGACTAGCATAGAGGGTCACAGTCTGATAGCGGGGAAACTATTCCTTCATAGACAGAGTATACACAATATAATAACAAATAATAAACATTTTTGGAATCAATAATACCATGCAATAAAGTAATCAATGGAAGACTGATAGTAATGTAACAACTAAAGCTTATATATAAATGATTCACATCACATGTGTCTCCGAAAGCAGCAAAAAAAGTCACAATACTTGGAATAAAATACTGAAACCAATGTTCCAAAAAAAGTAAAATCTTATAGCATCACGAAGCCTCATCTTGGTCACATTCTCTCTAGCTCCAACAACAATCATGTACCAGATAAAGAAGGGAACTTTCCATTATCTGTACCCGCAACCATATAATCAGATTGGATCCAATATCATGACCCAAATAGGGTGATAGACAAATCCTAGTATGTGACCACCAAAATATATGTTCCTTACTATTAGTGAATATATATAATAAGAAATATGAAAAATGAAGCAGTAAACTGTGAAGTACTCAAACTTAAACAATCATATGGTTTCCAATTTCATTCATTTACATTTATTAATTATTTAATCCATTGAATAATGTAACTTCAAGAACAATACTATGATTTTTATCCCCTTTCATAATAATAACAACCACACCTCTCAAAATACCATCTTAAAAATCAAGTAAGAACAAGTCAAAGCTTGGGATTTGGCTGGAAGACTCATCACAATAAACAAAACACTCATAGGTAACCCTTTGGTAATATTTTCAGAGTCTAAACCCTATGTTTTAACATATCATTAATTCAATAAAAAATGGCCCTTTGGGAAATCTCACGTAGTCTAACCCCTTTAGTCCCACATATCACTAATCGTTCATAATCAACCAAATGGGAAGTCTCACTCTCAATACCCCTTGGTATTCATAGAAAAAAAGTTATAAAAACAACCTGGAAGCTCTCATGTTCAATACCCTAGGGTCCACCATTTTTTTAATAACGACCCTCTGGGTAGCTCTCATGGTCTAACCGCTCTAGTCTGTGACCACCCAAAAGATCTCAAAGTCAATACCTTTGGGTAAACAAAACTAAAATTATATCTAAATGGCCCTACCTCAGGAAGCTGTTGCTTTAAATTCCTCTTGGTCATACATTCACAATGTGAAACACAAGCATCTAATATATTCAATCAACTCCATCCTAATGAATTCAAGGAATGAAAAAAAGGTAGGCCTCATAGGCAACCTAGACCAAACGACAAAAATCAAACTATCAAGGGAATTCACCAATGGGGTGTCCTATAATGATGTAACTAAACTTTTTCCTAAGAAATAACCCTTTATCAAACAAGAAAACCATAATAGGTATTAAACATGGTTAAATTCTGAAATACACAATATCCTAAACATCGGTATTCAGAACTTTAAGCATATATAATACACAAAAAATCAATGAAAGGCACAAACCTCCTACCATGATGTTGTATGATAATCACTCTTGAATGTCGCCCCTTGAATCATCCTAGAATAACGTAGATCTACATAAGGGGTAAAAGTGATCAACCCTTGATAACTCATTAGAGAGGAGAAATCAGGAATAAAGGCTCAAGGGTAAGAGGGAACTCACTGATGGAAATCCAACGTACCCAACTGCATTCTAATCGAAGGTCAGATGGAGATCCAGGAGGAGCACAAAGTTCTTCGGCCATTCGTCCCTCTCCTATAAGAACCGAGGGTAAGAGAAGATGGTTCTGGATGGGAGACATGACCCCACACTAGTATAAAAAATAAAAAATAAAAGTACATGACATGTTAATTTAATGTACATGGCATGTACTAGCCTCAACCAGCCCCCTCCTTAGGCAGTCTTCTAGGTCACTTACTCAGCCAGGTACTCAGCCATTACTCTACCAGTACATGGATACACGCAATAACTGGGTACACAGCGTGTACTCAAAATTACACGATGTGTACATAGAAATTTTCCAAATTCTTCATTTTTTCTAAAAAACAAACTGAAATAAATATCTGTACCTAAAATGAAGAAACGGGTTCTTAAAAACATCCCCCCTTAATGAAAATTGTCCCCAATTTTCCCTTCCAAGGGTAGTGAAGAAGAAGCTTCAAACAACTCTGGCCACTGGAATAGTACATCGGCCTCCCTCTCCCAAGTCTTGTCCAATACTCGCGCATGATACCATAACACCCATAATAATTGAACAAAATGACCATGGAGAACATTTTTTCTGCGATCTATAATCCGAATAGGTTGCTCCTCAAAGTATGCATATGTAATTCCCCAAACCCAAATGCCCAGATTCAGTGCATTATTTTAATACATTGGCATGAAACAAGGAATAATGTCCTGAAAGACCGACCATTTTAGTATCCTTGGAAGTACGAGATACATTCATAAGTTTTACATTACATCATGAAATAAAAACAGAAACAACATTTTGTCCAAATTTATCACAGTTATAACTTTAGTCTATCCCTACTGGTCAACCATAAAATATTTATTCACATCCTGGTAAAAATAAAACAAAGAATGGGGTGAGCTCAGATGTTGAGTAAGGATAACAATATAGAGGAAATTTTCATAAATAAGAATAAACATTTATGGAAATGAATTAGGATAAAACAAAATCCTTTAAAACTTAAACTTCAGCATAATATGGAAAAGATAAAATCAAATACTTCCATTTACTTATTCAAGTGGATATTCTACTAGTCGAATAATCATATGCAATATCAATAGCCACTTTTATAATTATAGAATGCATAATTCTAGACTTCATAACCACATAGTCAAGGCCTTATTCCAAGACTAGAAATATGATTTTGTTAAGGCCATGTGAAATATTTTGTCTCATGAGACCTATTGATGCATCGTTGATCTATAACGGGCTCCACTCATCACTTACTAAGTCCAATGCATTCTTTATATAAAAAGGTTCAAACATAACATAAACGTTCGTATTAAAACTAGTGTACGAAATGTCAATACTTTATGCATAAACCATGAATGGTATAAAAATAACACATCCACATTCAAACATATCACCAAACCATCAATACAATATAGAATATTTTTATCATAATAAATCAACCTCGATCAACAATAATATCCAATAAAGGATGTTGACATAGTTGAAAATGACCAGTAAAACTCTTTGAGAGAAATATACCTTTTTCATGACATCATTTTAAAAGTCACACAATTTATAAAGGAAGTCATTTAAAAGATATTTTTGAATCAAAGTGTCCCATACCACTTTGAAACTTTTGAAAGGAATGAACATTTTAAAACATTCATGTCCATATAAAAAAATCCTTAAAATCATTTAAAAAACATGGATATTAATGAGAAAGGTTTAATGAATAATTATTTTAAACATTTAAAATTATTTTTTAGTTAATGAGTCTCTTAAAAATAATCCTTTTGAAAACTCTTTTATGAAACATCGACATGGATAATAAATATGTCCTAGTAAAAAATTACACATAAACAATCTTGAATAATAATGGGATTGAGGAATTAACCCTTACCTTGTACTTTTCATTACTCAAGGGTACATTAAACTTCTGTATAATAGTTAAATAATTGTTATTAAATTATAAAATAACTATATACATACATATGATATCATATATGAACCTCTAATATTGCTTTGTTAATAATATTTCAGTAGTATCATCATTTCGGGTGTTAACTGATTCATTTTCCTTTATATACATGGTTATGTAAGCCATGTTTGTTAAGGATAGGATGTATTTGATTCATATAAAAAATAATATTATGTTCTTAAAAATTATTTTTAACCATAAAATAAAATTATTCTTGAATTATTATGATGGGAATGAATCTCATCACGTTTGTGGAGAAGGTAATCCGTACGTACGCACGAGCAAAAATATCATGATACTGATGGTGAAATCATATATAATTGGATGGTATTTCATATATATAGAATCACTAACATGTTATATTTATTATTTAAATCAGTTATACTCATTATTATACACATCCAAAATAATTAAGTGTTTGAATAACAAACTACACCACGACGTGAATACGGTAAGCTGTACGTAAGCACGTATGATGAATTTGTCATTTATAGGATGGATAGAATAACGAATATGGTTGTACCATATTTATAATAACATCACAGTATGTAGGGGGTACTAGAGTTATTATTTTGTTATATAAATAACAAAGAAAGAGGAAGTGTAAGAAGAAAAGAACGTGAAAGAGGGTGGTCAAATTATTAACTCTTCTTCGGGTGTTTCCTTTTGAGTTGATCCAAAGGGATCCTTAGGTTGGATTTCTGATCAAACTAATTCCTCTAGGTTGAAGTTAGGAAAATTGGTAGGATTTTTGGGTGGGGTTTGGCTGAGCCAAATGGATTTGGAGGTTTGACTAGGAGAGAAGGGGATGTGTTTTTTTATAAGAGAGGTGAGGGGCACCTGAGGAAAAGATTGAAATATTATTTTATAAAAAATCATTTTCAGTTTCTAATGGATCCAAAATGATTTATTTAGAGGATAAGGTGGGGATAGGTCTAAAACCTCTCAACCAATAGGTTTTAGATAGGTTTGTTTCACCATATTGACCTTATCTTTTAGATTTATCTCTTAGTTAAATAGTTTATGTTTTACAATGTATTCTTGTATTATTATAATGACTGGTTAATAAATTTACTATTAAAAACCAATATAACCTAAAGTTGTTAATTAATGATATAACTATAATTATATATGTTATTTTTTAGAAACTTAGATATTTATGACTATTATATAATTTAATAATATAATATTTGTTTTAAAAATTCATTTAGGTCAATTTTGACACTATTTAGTATATGGTTTTTGTAAAAGTCAGGAAAACATGAATATGTCAAAAAATACCTTTAATCCTCTCTAACATGTCATATCCACTTATAAAATTCGTAGATGTCATAAAAAAATTGAAATTATATTAAATTTAATATTTATAATACCATTTATATGATTTTTTCATTAATAAGTTAATTACTTCATCATCATTGTGTCATAAATAAATTTAATTATTTAATTTCTAAAATTTATAAATAAAATAACATTATGTAGGAAATATTTTTATATTTTTAATGAATATTTATAGTCAAATTTATATTGTGTGTAACTCTACATATAAATGGTTTAGTTATTAAACATTGAATTTAACTCTTTTAAATCTTTTTTAAATAAAATAATAATAAATGTCCTAATAAAATCCAAGTGCACCAAAGGGGATCATATTCTATTCATAAGGTTGTTTTTGGTCAAATTACAGTTATCCAATAGAAATAGGGAATGTGTTACGGTAATTATGATATCATTTTTACCCTTACTTACCCTATTTACTTTTAACCATGGTAAATAAAAGTCAAGAGTTACTATTCACCAAAAATTATTTTCATCTTATTAAACCAAATTTAATTACTGATATCAATCTTTTCTCTCATATTTTTTAAACTCAACTCATAGAAGCGGTAAAATTATTTTTTATTCAAATTCGTAAATGCTCCTAGAAGGTGGGTAAAAGACGGTAAAAAGTTAAATAAAATTTTATATATCAAAACTTAATATAAAATGACTCCAATGAATTACATTGAACATATATAGGTATTATGTATCTATTTTTACCTAAAATAAATTAAAATAAAATAACTAATTATTTAAATAAAATATCAGTTTTAAACAATAATGCAATGTTTTTCACTATTCATCAAAAATTGAAAGTTCTCAGAAAAATACCAAAAATTCCCCTTAAGCTAATTTTGATATCCCGAATCGAAAAATGAAGTCCATTCTGAAAAATAAAATTTGGAAAATTTAAAAAATTGGGTATTACTATTCATAACGGCTACTTTGATTGGTCCTTGTGTGTTAAAACTCTAGGATGTGTACAACAGAAGATACTGCATTATTCAAAGGGAAACATACCATGGAAGCTTTGGGTGTTACATTCTACACTCCTTAAACTAATTTTGTCCTCGAAATTTCTAGAATATTAACGCATAAAATGATTCAAGTGGTTCTTCATCATATGTTTCTCAGGTTCCCACGTTGCCTCTTCCATCTTAGGGTTTCTCCATAAAACTTTTTCCAGATGAGTCGTCAGGTTTCTCAACACTTCTTCTCTTGTATCAAGAATTTTGAAAGGATCTTCACAATAAGACAGATCAGGTTCTAGTTCAATTTTCTCATATGTGAGTACATGAATTGGGTCAGACAGGTATTTTCTCAATAGTGATATGTGGAACACATCATGAACTTTGGAGAGACTTGGAGGCATTTCCAAATGATAAGCTATAACTTCAATTCGTTCTATAATTTTGGAAGGTCCAATATACCTGGGAATTAATTTACCCTTCTTACCAAAACATATAAGACCCTTTCATGGAGATACCTTCAAGAAATAATGGTCTCTTACTTGAAATTATAAATCCCTCTTTCGGTTATCGACATAGCTCTTATGCCTACTTTGGGCTTCTTCAATGTGGGTTTGGATAACCTTTAACTTTTCTATTTTTTCCTCAAGAAGTTATAGGCCTACGAGTTTTCTTTCACGAACATCATCCCAACAAGTTGGTGTGTGACATCTCTTACCATATTACAATTCATATGGTGCCATATGAATACTCAAATGGAAGATATTGTTATAGGAAAATTATACCGGAGGTAAATATTGATCGTACATAGCTTTGAATGTCATGTGAGAAAGATCTCAACTTGTCTTCTAAGGATTGAATAGTCCATTTTGATTGTCCATTGGTTTGAGGGTGGTAGGCAGTGCTCAAACAAAGTTTGGTATCTAAGGCCTTCTAAAGAATGTTCCAAAATCTTGATGTAAAACAGGGATCACGATCAGAAATAATCGATAGGGGTACACCATGGAGTCTTATAACTTCATTAATATATTGTCTTTCCAGACATTCAAGTTGTAAATCTTCTCTTATAATAATAAAATGTGATGACTTGGTAATATGATCAACAATGACCCATATTGAATCATTCCTTTTAGGAGTCTTTGGTAGACCCATGAAAAAGTCCATCATAATATTGTACCATTTCCAATCAGGTATGGGAAGAGTTTGAATGACTCCTCCAAACTATTGCCTTCCAGCTTTCACTTGATGAAAACCAATAATCTTGACACAAAATCAACAATATCCCTCTTCATGTTGTCCCCCCTAAAAATGTTCCTTCAAATCCCTATACATCTTGGTGCTCCCTTAGTGTATAGAGAAATTGGATCTATGAGCATCATCAAAAAATTCCATTTTTAGATCAGGTATGTTAGAAACACAACGTCTCTTCCAAAATTTCAAAATCCCATCTTCGTATATGAAGTCAATCAATCTCCCATTATTCACATATTTAATATTCTTTTGAAAATCCTCATCATTAGTATGAAAACTCTTTATATCCTTTATAGTAAATATGGTTTGGCAACCATTTGAAAATGTATTAATGTTTCACCTTCCATGGTTATTCCCATATCAATCTTTACTAGATCCATTAAAATAGAATCCCTTTAAACTATAATATTGTTCAAAACTCCATGATCCTTTCTACTCAAAGCATCTTCTACCTTATTTTCCTTCCCTGGGTGATAGTGTATAGTGAAATCATAATCCTTGAGTAGTTCATGCCATCTTCTTTTCATCATGTTGAGTTATTTTTGTGAGAAATATATTCTTCAAACTCTAGTGATCATTATAAATCTCACCTTTTTCACCATAGAGATATTGTCCATAATTTCAGAGAAAAGATTAATACTATTAACTCAAGATCATGAGTAGGATAGTTTTACTCATGAATTTTTAGCTTTCATGATGCATAGGCAAAAACTCTATCATTCTGCATAAGGACATAACCAATTCCTTTCTTTGAAGCATCACTATAAATAAAAAACCCATCATTCCCTGATGGTAGAGTCAAGATAAGAGGATTGAATAATATTTTATTTAGTTCTTCAAAACATTATTCACACTCTTTTTTCAAAACAAATTTAACCCTTTTACATGTGATATTGGTTAATGGGTTAGCCAATAAGGCAAAATTTTGGACAAAAAACCGATAATAACCTGCTAAACCAATAAAACTGAATACCTCAGTTTTACTTGTCGTTGCTAACCATTCATGGATCTCCTTGGTCATTGAAGGATCAACATAGATTCTATACTTAGAGACAATATGTCCAAGAAAAGAAATCCCTTGAAGCTAGAATTCACACTTGCTAAAATTTCCATATAATTCATTTATTCTATGGATTTTCAGAATAGTGCACAAGTGACTTTCATGATCTTCATAGATTTTTTATTATACCTAGATATCATCAATAAATACCACTATAGAGTAATCAATATATTCCTTGAAAACTCTATTCATTAGATCCATGAAGACATAGGGTGCATTAGTCAATCCAAAAGGCATTACTGTTAACTCCTAATGCCCGTACCCAGTTTGAAATGCTGTTTTTGGAATGTCATCTTTCTTCACACACAACTGATGATATATTGATCGAAGTTCAATCATGGAAAAATATTGATCTCCATGAAGTTGATAAAATAAATCTTCAATGAGAGTTAGGTAATACTTGTTATTTATTTTTATAGCATTGATCTCTGTGTAGTCAATGCACAACCTCATAGATCCATATTTCTTCTTAACAAAAAGGATAGGGGCTCCCCCTAGAGAAATACTAGGTTAAATATTTTTTACTCAATTACTCTAGTTGTTTCTTTAGTTACACTAAGTCCATAGGGGCCATTATATAAGGGGTCTTCGATATGGGCCTTGAACCAGGAATTAAATCAATGGAAAACTCAATTTCTCATTCTGGAGGATGTTAAGGTAAATCCTCTGGAAACACATCAACATATTCTTGCACAATAGGTACGTCCTCTATTCAAACATAATTTTACTCACCCATAGTTATTTCATTATCTTCTTCCTCAATAATTAAATTTATTAGAGCTACTAGGTGTGAATCTAGATAAGAATCAGGCTGTGATGTTTCTGTTCTAAAGAAAAGGTACTCCTTATCATCCTCAAAAACTGTAACCTCCTTCTTCTTACAATAAATTTTCACATCATGGTGGGAAAGACAATCCATTAAGAGGATTATATCAAATTCACTCATGGGAATGGAGATGAGATCAGCTAATAAAGAATATTTATATTCCATAAAGGGAAATGATTCAAAAAACTTTGTTGCGACAATACTTCACATATGGGTTTTGAATGATGACTCCCTTGTTTTGTCAAATTGAAAATATCTAATTTTCTTAGAAAACTGGGAAGATATGAAATAATGAGATGATCCAAAATCAAATAAATCAATGGCTAAACTTGATGAAATAATTAAATTACCAGCAACCACATCTTTCGGAGCTTCAACCATAGCAGTAGTGATCGCATAAGCTTAGCCATGCTCCCTTGGCCACTTCTAAGGTAAGTTCCCTTGGATATTAAGACATTAATTTTTAATGATGCCCTTTTTCTATACAATTGTATCATTCAAATTTGATAGCCTCTTTCTTCCCCTTACAGTCATGATCTTGGTGGCCTTTTTTACCACACTTGTAACAGACTCCCATTCCTTCAGGCAAGTACCGGGGTGTTTCTTCCCACATTTACCATAGAATTGATATTAAAATTTTCCCTTCTTCCCCTGATTTCAATTTCTAGAGTGTTTAGCAAGTCTCTTTTTCTCTTGATTTTCTTTAAGGTCAAAAGACATAGAGAATTATTTATCTGTCCTGATAGCGCATGAGAGTATATCTTCATACGATGAGAAGGATTGTGAGACTAATACTAAATGAAGAAATAGTTTTAACCCATCAAATAATCTATCAATATAACTCCTTGGGTTACGTATATAATATGCTGCATGCCTTGAAAACCATGTAATGTTAGCCTCATACATTGCAATATTCTCATCCTCCTTTTGCCTCAGACTCAGAAATTGTCTTTCCATATTTTCTCGATGGTCACGAGGAAAGTATTTTTGAAAAAAAATATCTTTAAACTCACTCCATTCCATGTTACATACTTCTTCATCTTCCATTTTGTTTTTTTATTAATGACCACCATTGATTTGCATCTCCCGTGAGGCGATAAACTGCCAAGACAACTTTTTCCCTTTCGCTACTCCCCAAAGAATGAAATATTTTCTCTATGGAACTTATCCATTTCTCAACTACTAATGGATTTTTACTCCCATTGAATGTTGGTTGATTTTTCCCAATTAAGAGGTCTAACAATGATCCTCCATGTTGTGGATCAGGGTGCTCTATATGGGTAAGATTATTATTCCTAACCTGAGTGAGTTGTCCCAGTATGGTGATAAGCTCATCCGCACCAGTTGCATCACCAGCTCCACTATAATTATCTTGAGTAAGAGGGAAATCCCTACATGGATTACATGTGATGATACAGTTTCCATTCCTTCCACTAGGAAAAATTTCTAAAAAATGGAATACACTAGATTAGGTTATGAATCAAAATACATAATTCGAAACTAGTAAAACAGTTACTATAAATTGAACTATTTATGGATATAATCCACAATCATAAAAATATTTTCTTTGAGAAGTATATACTCATAAAACCTTCATAATGGTTTTTAAAGAAAATGAAAATTATCGTAAGCATATCCCCCGAGATTGTCATAACCAAGAGTGCACCAAGGCTCATTATCATGAAGGAGTTCCCATTCGAGTCTACCTCAAAGAGGTGTTTTTGGGTTTTATCAATATGTAGATCTGTACCAGAGATACCTCTACCTTATCATATATTTACAAAGATTTATTTCTTGGAAAACTCATTAAATTCTTACATTACAAAAATTATAGGAAGTTCTTCTACACTAATTGTCAAAGTCTATCTTAGGGTAATGTTCTCAAATCAGAGTTTTTCTAAATCTGTCTTCCAAGGATTATAATAAACGTCCTTTGATACCAACTATAATGCCCCGACACTAGAATCCTAGAGTTAGTGCATTATTTTAATACATTGGAATGATACTAGGAATCACGTACCGAAAGACTGATCATTTTAGTAGATTTGAAAGTACTAGATACATTCATAAGTTTTACATTACATCATGAAATAAAAACATCAACCACATTTTGTCCCCATTTACCACACTTATATCCTTATCCTATCCATACAGGTCAACCATAAAATATTTTTTCACATCCAGGAAAAAATAAGAACATAGAAAGGGGTGAGATCTGATGCTCCATAAAGATAAAAATATAATAGAAACTTTCATAAATAAGAATAAACATTTAAGGCAATGTATAAGACTAAAAAAAGCCTTTTAAACTTAAACATAAGAATAATATGGAAAAGATAAAATCAAATAATTCCATTTACTTATTCACATGGATATTCTATGAGTCAAATAATCACATGCAATATCAATAGCCACTTTCATAATGATGAAATTCATAATACCAGACTTCATAACCACAAAGTAAAGGACTCATGCCAAGAATAAAAATAAGATTTTGTAAAGGCCTTGTTCCAAGACACTAGTTTTTCTCATGAGACCTACCAATGCATCGAGGAGCTAATACGGGCTCCACCCATCACATACTAAGTCCAATAAATTCCTCATATGAAAAGGTTTAATTATAACATAAACATTCGTATTAAAACTAGCATAAGAAATGTCAATGCTTTATCCATAAACCATGAATGGTATAGAAATAACAGATCCACAATCAAACATATCACAAAACCTTCAATAAAATATGAAAGATTTTTATCATAATAAATTAACCTCGATCAAGAATAACATCTAATAAAGGATGTTGACATAGTTGAAAATGATCAGTAAAACTCTTTGAGAGAAATATCCCTTTTTCATGAAATCATTTTAAAAGTCACACAATTTATAAAGGAAGTAATTTAAAATATATATTTTTAATCAAAGTTTCCAATACCTCATTGAAACTTTTGAAAGTAATTAAAATTTTAAAACATTCATGTCCATATAAATAAATCCTTAAAATCATTTTGAAAAAATGGAAAATAATAAAAAAGGATTAGAGGAATAAATCTTTAAAACATTCAAAATGATTTTTCAGTTAAAGATTCCCTTTAAAATAATCCTTTTGAAAACTCTTTTATGAAACATGTACATGGAAAATAAATATGTCCTACTGAAAACTTACACATAAACAATATTGGACAATAATGATATTGAGGAATTAACCATTACATTTTACTTTTCCTTGGTCGAGGGTACGTTATCCTCCTGTATAATAGTTAAATAATTTTTATTAAATTATACAAGAACTATATACATAAATATGATATTATATATGACCCTCTAATATTGATTTGTTAATAATATTTTAGTAGTATCATCGTTTCAGGTGTTAACTGATTCGTTTTCCTTTATATTATTGGTTACGTAAGCCATGTTTTTTATGGATAGGATGTATTGGATTCATATACAGAATGATATTATGTTTATAAATATTATTTTTTATCATAAAATAAAAATTATTCTTGAATGATTATGATGGGAATGAATATCATCGCATTCGTGGAGACGGTAATCCGTACGTACGCATGACTGACAATATCATTATATTGATGGTGAAATAATATGTAATAGGATGGTATTTAATATATACAGAATGATTAACATGTTAAATTTATTATTTACATCAGTTATACTCATTATTATACCCATCCAAAATAATTAAGTGTTTGAATAACAAACTACACCACGACGTGGATACGGTAAGCCGTATACACACACGTATGGTGACTTTGAAATTTATAGGATGTATATTATAACGAATATGGTTATACCATATTTACAATAACATCACAGTATGAAGGAGGTACTAGAGTTATTATTTTGTTATGGAAACAAAAAATAAAGAGGAAGTGGAAGAAGAAAAGAACTTGAAAGAGGGTGGTGAAATTATTACCTCTTCTTCAGATGTTTCCTTAGGAGTTGATCAAAAGGGCTCCATAGGTTGGCATTTTAATCAAACTAAGGCTTCTAGGTTGAAGTGAGGGAAATTGGGAGGATATTTCAGTAGGGGTTGGCTGAGCCAAATGGTTTTGGAGGTGTGATGTTGAGAGAAAGGGAAGTTCCATTTTATAAGAGAGGTGAGGTGCACCTTAGGAAAATATTGAAATATTATTTTATAATAAAATCATTTTAAGTTTCTAATGCCTCCAGAATGATTTATTTCAAGTATAAGGTAGATATGGATCAAAAAAATCTCAATAAATAGGTTTTAGACTAGTTTGGGTCACCATATTATCCTTATCTTTTAGATTTAACTCTTAGTTAAATAGTTTAACTTTAACCATGTATTCTTGTATTATTATAATAATTGGTTAATAAATATACTATAAAATTAAAATAGAACCTCAAGTGGTTCATTAATGATATGCCTATCATTATATATATATTTTGGCAGAACCTTAGATTTTTAGGACTGTTATATAATTTAATAATATAATATATTTTTTAAAAACTCATTTATGTCAATTTTGACACTATTTCATATTTGGTTTTTGTGAAATTCATAGAAAATTTATTACTTCAAAAAAATACATTGAATCAACCCTAACATATCATATTCCCCTAGATAATTCGTGGATGTCTTAAAAACTATGAAATTATATTTATTTTAAAATTTATAATACCATTTATTATATTCTCACATTAATAAGGTTATTATTTCATCATTACCTTTTTTACTAATTTTGAGGAAATTTTAGACACTATATTTT
>CAUJRU010001854.1:0-109623 GCA_963277665.1 Viscum album
AATTAACTTATTAACATATAATATTTGCCAACTAAATTAAATACCTATTCATGACCATGACTTTATTAAAAACACAACTAAAAACCTCACCTTGGGTAAATAATGTAAATCCAAAATTATCCCCATAAAATAAAAGGATTATAATTTAAATATTTGATATTATAAGTCCCTAGGCTTTAACAATACCTAATCCTGAGTTATTTCAAGAATACACGTTGACGATCTTTTCAGGTTTAGTGTTTTAGTGAATTAGATCATAAATTATGCATTAGAATCCACATTTAAACAATGTGGTCACATAAAAGATAGTACTCAATTTTCCCATCAACTAAAACATATTTAAAATAAAACATAGATTCTTTCATGAAACATCCTTGACACTATCATCACATCATGTACCTTTCACTTGACCTATGAAAAACATTTCAAAAACACGGGATTAACATAAAAAGCTTAGTAAGGGATATAAAAGCTCGAAATGAAAACATTATGCCTTGTATGAAATCAGACTTTACTCCTAAATCATAAGAATTTTAACATACCTCATCAAATCCTGAATAAATCATAGAAATCATAAGACATTAAGGTATCTTGAGCCATTCATAACACTCTTACGTAGGGAGTAACCCTCATGGTTACATTTGGAATACCCATCACAGTATATTTCCTTAATCTATTCAGAGAAACCATAACATTTAACCCCTTCGTGTTACCCAATTCATTGGATATCTATATCGGGCTCAACCACCATTAGTTTCTCACGGAACCACCCATCTTCATAAAAATTATCAAGAACCATAACATAATCGTATCACATAAAACATGCATAAAGGAAACATAACATTTACACATTTCAATCACAAGATATAAATACAACAAATTTATATAATAAATACATTATGAAACCCATTCTTAATACCAAAATAAAATAAATGTAAAACATGGTATTTATTTTTCATTTTAAAGAAATGTTATGGCTTGTTGAGGAAGCCGAAACTCAAATAATGGTCACGGTGGCAGAGAAGTCGTTGTCACCGCATACATACGACAAAAAAAATCCTTTTGTCGTTTAGCTAAACGCTCCGTATAAAAAATATTCCTTTTGTATAGACGTAAAAGTCAAAGGGGTTTATACGCCGTATAAAAGAATGTTGTTTATAAAACAAAATATGGCTCAATGAAATAAGATTGAGACGAAGTCCCTTACCTCAGGTCTGACCTGACTCGATTGTTCTTTAATCTCCTTAATAATAAACTTGAGTTAATTTTTACTTTATTAAGAACCTATTTCAAGTTCATTATTCCTTTTATATCACTTATTACCATGTTATGAACACTATGTAATTATTTATGTTAATAATGGTCATTTTGTAAATCATTGGTACTTGAGTCAAAAATAAACACCTTATAATTACTAGTTGTTCATGTGAAAAAGTATCCATTATATCCAGAATTATATTAATGATTTAGATATAATATATATCATATATATCCAGTATGTACACGCATTTATAATATTACACAATATTTAGAGGTAAGAAATGAAATGCACCGTTCATGGAGACGGTAAGCCAGACGTACGCATGAACGCCACTTTCATTTATATTTCGTATTTTATGTATTGGAATCATAATGATATAAAGGTAAATTTTAATTCTAGTATAATATAATATAAAATATCATTAACTCCATCCTTTATATATTCCACATATAGCATTAACGAATTAAATCACTTTGAGGGGGCGGTAGTCCACACTTCCTAAAATGAAGATATCGCATTTACCCATAATGGAAACCCTAATGGCATGCTAGAAATGGAAAATAAATAAGCTTAAGTAAAACAAAAAGATATTATATATAATATATAAATGTAGTTACATCTTAATGGCCACCTTTGAAGGTGTTAACGGAATATTGAACAATCATCGTTTCGTGAGGCAGAAATTTTCCATCCACGGAAATAGTATGTTCTTTAAACATTAGATGTAGGTGTGTGTAAGTGTAGCTCGAATAATTCTTATAAAAACATCCTAGTATATTGAAGATACTGTTGTTGTTACAAATAAAAGTAATAAAAAGAGTTCAGGGGGTTGGAGAAGAAAAATAAATCAAAAGAACACAAGTGAAGATATTACCATTAAATCCGGTAACTCCGTTTGGATTGAACCAAATGGGTTTCTTGAAGAGCATACTGCCTAAGGAATGGATTCTAGGATGAGTAGAGGGATGTGGATAGATAAAATTAGTAGAGTTTGGCCGAGACAATGGCTTGAGAAGTGTGGGTAGGGAGGTAGAGGTGGGGGCCTTTTATAGGAGGAGTGGAAGGGCACTCTTGGAATGTTATAAAATGTTACTTTATATTGAAATGTGTTTCGGATTTAAAAGGTACCAAATTGATATATTTATAGGATAAGATTATCAGGGTTCTAAATATAATCATCCAATAGGTCATTGAATAGTGTAAGTATTATATTTTACATTATCTTTTCATTTAATTTAAATCGTTCATTAATGAGGTAATCGCTACATCATCATGATGTAATAAATAATTTAATTTATTTAATGTATAAAAATTATAAACAAAATACAATGATGTAGGAAATCATTTTTTCTTTCCAATGACTATTTATAGTCTTAGAGATAATTTATGTAGACAAAATTAAAAATGTTTTACTCGAGTGATACATTCTTTAGTGATATTCTCCTTTCTTAAAAAATAAAAAGATAAAGTGTCACTTTCACCCAAAAGTGATTGCATGGGGTCCCAATGTTTGGAAAAAGGAAACCAATAGTCTTCCATGACACAAACAGTAGCATTAGAATACATTTTGGATTGATTTTATATTACTATGATATTATTTTATTATCCTTGACTACCTGATTACTAATTAATCACGATAATTAAAGATAATTACCATTGCTACTATTCATAATGTCCAAAAAAAGAGTCTTAATTACATAATTTTGACCTTTTGATTCGAAATATGGAATCCATTTTACCAAATTCAAAACATAAAAATTGAAATAGTTAATTTAAAAATAATTCCCACTGTCAAAACAAATAGTGGGTTTTTTTGAAACAATATCTATGAAAATTTTGGCACTTGTTTATGCCCAATTCCAATGTGAAATTGATCCCAATGACCACCATTAGATTAAATGGAAAAAATATATTATAGTTGAACTTTTAAACCAATTAAAAAGATAATCTAACCATATTATTAAATTATATGATAAAGTAGTTTTGGTGTAATGTGCAGTATATTTCACTATTCATTAAAAAAGGAACATTGTCAGAAAAATACCAAACATTTATCCAAAGTAAATTTCAATGTTCCAATCATAAAGAATAACTTTATTTTGACAAATAGAACTTATAAAATTGGCAAAATTTTGATTTAAAAATTGTTTTCCATCAAAAGGTAGTAAAACAATCTATTAAAAATATTAGTGTATTCCATGCTTATGATTGGATTTATTCTCATTTTATGCATCTAAAAAAACTATATAATTAATAAATAGACATATATATGAATATCTATTATTAATTACTAACATGGGATGTTACATCATTCCCCCCTTTAGAAAATTGTGTCCCCGCAATTTATTTACTTATCGAATAAGTGGGGGATTTATCCCTCATGGCATTTTCAGATTCCCATTTTGCCTCTTCACTCATGTGGTTTTTCCACAAAACCTTTACTTGATAATCACCTTATTCTATAACACTTGATCCATGTGGTCAAGAATCTGGACTGTTTGTTCCTTATAAGATAGATTCTCTTCCAACTAATCTACCTCTAGGTTCAAAACATGAGATGGATCTGGCATGTACTTCTTTAACATTGAAACATGAAAAACATTGTGTACCTAAGATAAACTCGGAGGTAAAGACACTCTGTATGAAACTGATCCAACTCCCTCCAGAATTTCATATAGTCCAATGAAACTTGGACTCAACATTCCTTTTTACCAAATCCCATCACACTTTTCCATGGAGATACTTTTAGAAAAACATGATCATCTACCTTAAAAGAGAGATCATTCCTCCTGCTGTCTGCGTAACTCTTCTTCATGCTCTGAGCTGTTTTCTTGTGTCTCTGTATCAACTGAACTTCTTCTGCCAACTCTATTACCAATTCTGGTCCCATCAAATTCCTTTCACCCACTTCATCCCAAAAAGCTGGAGTTCGACACCGCTTCCCATATAATGCCTCATATGGTTCCATCTGTATACTGGAATGAAAACTATTATTATAAGAAAACTCAAGCAATGAAAGATGTTGGTCCCAAATTCCCTGATAATCCATCTAACATGCCCATAGAATATTCTCCAATGTCTGAATCGTTCGTTCTGATTTCCCATCTGATTGAGGATGAAAAGCTGTACTAAAATTTAATTCAGTACCCAACGACTTCTGAAGGCATTTCCAAAAGTTTGTAGTGAACATGGGATCACGATCTGATACAATGGAGAGGGGAAATCCATGTAACCTGAATATCTATTTATGATGCCAACGAGAAAGTTGATCTATGGAAAATGTATCTCATATAGAAAGGAAATGAGCGGATTTTTTCTGGTGAACAACGATAACCTAGATTGCCTAATTACCTCGAGGTGTCTTTGGCAATCCCATAACGGAGTCCATGGATATATTCTCCCATTTCCACTATGGCATTGGTAAAGGTTGAAACATCCATTTCGGTAACTACCACTCTTCTTTAACCTGTTGACAAGTCATACACTTGACACTAAAATTAGCAATATACCTTTTCATTCCGTCCCACCAGTAATAATCCTGAAGATCTCTATACATCTTTTTACTACCTAGATGAAATGAAAATGGAGAACTATGAGCTTCACATAACAACTCTTTCTTCAACTGTGAATCAAAAGGCACACAAAATCTCTTACCAAATTGAAAAACACAATCATTATCAATTCTGAATTCAGGAAACTTACCTTTCTGAACCATCACTACCTTTTTCTACTACTCAATGTCTTGCTTCTATGATTGCTTAATTCTGTCTAATAGAGAAGATTTCACTGATACCTGAAACAAAACAGAATGACATCCTGCACCAACAACTTTTATGCTAATGTTCATCAAATCCTTAACCAAAGGATCACGTTCTAGAGGTATCATTGTTAATAAAGCATTAATTTTCAACTCAAAGCATCAGCCACTTTATTTTCTTTTCCCGGATGGTAATGAATTGTACAATCATAATCCTTGATTAATTCTATCCATCTCCTCTGTCTCATGTTCAATTAATTCTTAGTAAATATATAATTTAAACTTTTGTGATCAGAATATATTTCACACATTAATCCATACAAATGATGCCTCAAAATTTTCAAATAAAAAACAACAGTAGCTAATTCTAAATCATGAGTAAGGTAATTTTCCTCGTGAGTTTTCAACTGACGCGTAGCATAATCAATTACCCGTTCATTCAGCATTTGGACGCAACCATGTCCTTTCAATGAATTATAATTGTTGTTAACAAATACCCCATTCCTGGAAGGTAGTGCCAAAACTGGAGCATTCAGCAATCTTTTTTTCAGTTCCTGAAAACAATCTTCACATTATTTTGTCCAAATAAACATAACACCCTTCTGAGTTACCTTAGTCATTGGACTAGATAAACATTGAAAAATTTCTAACAAACCTTTGGTAATAGAATGCCAAACTAAGGAAGCTACGAATCTCAGTTAAATTTTTGGGTCTTGGCCATTCTTCCACCGCCTTTGTTTTTATAGGATCAACCGTTATCCCATCTTTAGAAACAATGTGACCATAGAATGAAATTTGATGCAACCAGAATTCACACTTTCTGAATTTGCCATAATATTTCTTATCTTTTAATGTTTGAAAAATAACCCTTAAATGTCATTGATTCTCCTCTTAAATTTTAGAAAACACCAAAATATCATCAATGAAAACAACCACAATCATATCCAAGAACTCTTTGAAAATTATATTCATAAGGTCCATGAATACAGCAGGTGAATTTGTTAGCCCAAAAGGTATTACTACAAATTCATAAAGGCCATATCTTGTACGAAACGCATACTTTGGAATATCTTCTTCCTTTACCTTCATTTGATGGTACCCCAATCTCAGGCCAATCATTGAAAAATACTGAGCTCCATAGAGATGATCAAACAAATCATTGATATGAGGCAAATGATATTTGTTCTTAACAGTGATGTTATTAAAGGATATATAATCAATAAAAAGTCTCATTGAACCATATTTATTTTTAACAAATAAACAAATAGCACTGCCTGGTGATGTGCTATGTCGAATGAAACCTTTCTCTAATAAATCATGCAATTGTTCCTTCAACTCCAAAAGACCAATTTGAGCCATTCGATAAGGGGGTTCTGAAATTGGCTTTGCATCGAGAACTAAGTCAATAGTAAATTCAACTTCCCGATCTGGTATTATTCCAGGCAACTCATCAGGAAAAACATCAGGATACTCATTTAAAAATGGCACATCATTAATCTGAACAGTTCCATTGTTTTCAACAATATGTGCAAGGTAACATTTATTTCCATCTTTTTCAAGTTTCTCAGCCTCTTGATATGTTATCAATAGTAAGGGTAAATTCTTGTACACAAACTGAAAGTCTTTCTGAAAAGAAACTTTTTTAGCTCTGTAATCAATCTTAGCATGGTAAACAAAGAGCCATTCCATACCCAGGATAACATCAAACTCTACTAAAGATAAAACAATTTTGTATGAAAGTAGGTTCTTTCCATGGATAAGGATAAGAAGATTCTTATAAATTCTTTTTGCCTCAACATTTCCCCTAGGTGTTTTTACCACAAGTTTAGGAGTCATTTCTTGAGATGGTATTCCCATTGATCTAGAAATGTTTTCAGAGATGAAGGAATGTGTAGACCCTGAATCAAACAAAACACTGGCATAATATGAAAAAACAAAGTATCTGATACCACTGCATTTGATGGCCCAACATCTATTGAAGTACTTTCAAAGGATTTCACCACCCCTTTCTGCTTGTAGTCTAGCTACTTACCATCACTCGGGCTCTTTGTCGGACACTTGTTTGAATAGTGATCCATCGCATTGCACTTGAAACATTTCAATAACTGTAAATAAAATTTTTTCTTACCATCACCATGATCATTCTCAGTGAAATCACGAGCCTTATGTCCCAACTTACAACATTGGTAGCACTTTCCAAAATTTTGAAGACATTACCCAGCATGCCTTTTACCACATTTATCACAAACTGGAAACTTAGTTTTCTTACCATCAAACCTTTTCGAAGAATTCTTCCCTTTCTCCTGCCACCTCTATCTCTTCTTTTGTTGGTTGTTATAAAACACTTGATCATCGGAAAACTCCATTTCCACATTCTCAGCACATCGAACAAGATTTTCATAAATTTTGAAATCACGAGATGCTAATGACCTTAGATATACTGGCTTTAATCCTTAGTAATAAACGATTGATTTTACTATCAAGGTCTCGGATAAAATTTAGATTATACCTTGCCAATCAAGTGGTCCTTTCTTCATAAGCAGCCACTGAGTCTTCCACTTGCCTCAATTCCATGAATTATTTTTCCATCCTAAGTTGAAAAACCTTAGGAAAATATTTCTCAAGAATCATACCTTTGAATTCATCCAAGTCATGAGAATAAATCTCATCAATGTCCTTGATATTTTTAATCATCGACCATCACTGATCTACTTCACCCTCCAAATGGTAAATAGAAAGTCTAACCTTTTGATTGTCTGAACACCCCATGACATCAAAAATCTTCTCCAGTTCATTAATCCACCCTTCAGGTAGCACATGGTCTGATGATCCTCTGAATGATGGGGGATGTTGCCTCATGGAATGTTCCACCACTAACATGTTCCTCTGCGGTTGATCTGGCTAATCTCGTGTATGGATACCACCACCATTTATCGCTTGAGTCAACTGCTCCATTACTGCAACAAACTATTCAGATCCAATTCGGACGATCTCAGGATGCTGATTCAGAAGCTCATTTCCTTCTGTATGCCTTCCTAGCACTGCTTCATTGTTTCCTCTATAGAAAACCATTCTAATCAAACATCTCTTAGATGAAGCAACATGGTAATCTTCAAAAGCTATATCATTTCAAGTTGACCAAAAACAATATTTTTGGATAATCATTTAATAGAATTATAACTCTTAAAGTTATTTAAACATCCCTTTAATACCAACTATAAGGCCCCAGCTTTAAACATTACTTAATCATGAGTTATTTCAAGAATACACGTTGAGGATATTTTCAGGTTTAAAGTTTTATAGAATTAGATCATAAATTATGCATTAAATTCCACATTTAAACAAAGTGGTTACATAAAATTTAGTACTCATTTTTCCCATCAATGGAAACATATTTAAAATAAAACATAGTTTCTTTCTTGACACTTCTTTAACACTATCATCACATTATGTACCTTTCCCTTGACCGGTGAAAAACATTTCAAAAAACGTGGGATTAGCATAAAAATCACAGTAAGGGATATAAAAGCTCGAAATAAAAACATTAGTCCACGTATGAAATCAGAAATTACTCATAAAACATAAGCATTTTACCATACCTCATCAAATCATGAATAAATCATAGAAATCATACGACATAAAGGTAAATTGAGGCATTCATAACATTATTACATAGGGAGTAACACTCATGGTTACGTTTGGAATACCCATCAAATTATATTCCATAAATCTCTTTTAAAAACCATAAAATTTAACCCCTTCGCATTACCCAGTGCATTGGAGAGATATTTAGGGCTCACATTCCCATAGTTTATCATGAAACCACCCATCTTCATAACAATGCCCAAGAACCATAACATAATCTTATCATATAAAACATGCATTAAGGAAACATAACATTTCCACATTTCAATCACAAGATTTCAATACAACACATTGATATAATAAAAACATTATGACAACCACTTTCAATACCAAAATAACTGAAAAGTAAAACCTGGTATTTATTTTTCATTTTAAAGAAATTTTATGGCTTGTAGAGGAAGCCAAAACTCAAATAATGGTTACGGCAGAGAAGAAGTCATTGTCTCCGCATACGTACGACAAAAAACATTCCTCTTGTCATTTAGTAAAATGTATTGTATAAATAAGATTCTTTTTGAATAGATGTAAAACTGAAAGGGGTTTATACACCGTATAAAATAAAGTTGTGTATAAAACAAAATATTCCTCAGTGAAAGGAGATTGAGATGAAGTCCCTTACCTCAGGTCCTACTTGACTCGGTCGTTCTTTAATCTCTTGAATAATAAACATGAGTTAATTTATACTTTCTTAAGACCCTTTTTAATTTTCATTATTACTTTAATATCACTTATTACCATGTTATGAACACTATGTAATTATTTAAGTTAATAACGGTGGTTTTGTCGATCATTGGTACGTGAGTCAAAAATAAACTCCTTATAATTACAAGTTGTTCATGTGGTAAAATATCCATTATATCAAGAATTATATTAATTATGTAGATATAATATATATCATATATATCCAGTATATACCTGCATTTATAATATTACATAACATTTATAGGTAAGAAATGAAATTCACCGTTCATGGAGACGGTAATCCGTACGTACGCATAAATGCTACTTTCATTTCTATTTCGTATTTTATGGAATGGACTGATAATTATATAAAGTTATATTATAATTATAGTATAATATCATATATAATATCATTAACTTCATTCTTTATACATCCCACATATGGAATTAACAAATCAAATCACTTTGAGGGGGCGGTAGTCCGTACTTCCTAAAATGAAGATATCACGTTTACCCATAATGGAAACCATAAAGGTATGAAACAACTTATAAATACATAAGCTTAAATAAAACAGAAACATATTATATATCATATATAAATATAGTTACATCTTAATGGACACCTTTGAATGTGTTAAAATAACATTGAACAACTATCATTTCGTGAGGCAGAAATTCTCCATCCACGGAAACAATATGTTCTTTAACCATTTGATGTAGTTGTGTGTAAGTGTAGCTTGAATCCTTATTATAAATACATCCTAGTATATTGAATATTCTGGTGTTGTTACAAAATAATGTAATAAAAATAGTTCAGGGGGTTGGAGAGGCAAAATAAAACAAAAGAACACAAGTGAAGACAAAACCTTTAAATCGGGTAACTCCCTTTGGATTGAACCAAAAGGGTTTCGTGAGAAGATTCATGTCTAAGGTAAGGCCTATAGGATGAGTAGAGGGATTTGGAGAAATAAACTGAGTATATTTTGGCCGATCCAATGGCTTGAGAAGTGTGGGTAGGGAGGTAGAGGTGGGGGCCTTTTATAAGAGGAGGGGAGGGGCACTCTTGGAATGTCATAAAATGTTACTTAATATTGAAATGTTTTTCGGATTTAATAGGGCCCACATTGATATATTTAGAGTATAAGGTGATAAGGGTTAGAAATATACTCATCCAATAGGTTTTTGACAAGTTTTAGTCTTAGATTTTACATTATCTTTTCATTTTATTTAAATCGTTCAATAATGAGGTCATCGCTGCATTATCATGATGTCATAAATTATTTAATTTATTTAATTTTTAAAAATTATAAAAAAATACTATGATGTAGGAAATATTTTTATCTTTCTAATGACCATTTATAGTCCAATATATAATTTATGTAGACAATGTTAAAATCATTTACTCGGGTGATACATTCTTTAATGATATTCTCCTTTCTTAAAAAATAAAAAGATAAAGTGTCACTTTCACCAAAAGGTGATTCCATGGGGTCCCAATGTTTGTCACAATGCATCCCATGGTTAGACATGACACAACCAGTAGTATTAGGACACATTTTGGAGTCATTTTATATAACTATGATATTATATTATTATCCTTAACTACCTGATTTCTAATTAATCACGATAATTAACGATAATTACCGTGGTTACTATTCATAATGTCCAAAAACAAAAGAGACTTAATTACATAATTTGGAAATTATGATTCCAAATACGGAATCCATTTTACCAAATTTATAACATATAAATTTCAATAGATAATTTAAAAATAATCCGTGTTGTCAAAAACAAATAGCGGGTTTTTTTGAAACAATATCTATGAAAAGTTTGGCACTTGTTTATGCCCAATTCCAAAGTGAAATTGATCCCAATGAACAAAATTGGATTAAATGGTAAAAATATATTATATTTACACTTTAAATCTAATTAAAAATATAATCTATCAATATAATTAAATTAGATGAAAATGCAGTTTTGATGTAAATTGCAGTATTTTTCACTATTCATTAAAAAAATGAACATTGTGAGAAAAATACCAAAAATTTATCCAATGTAAATTTAAATGTCCCAATAATAAATAATAAGTTTATCTTGAAAAATAAAGCTTATAATTTGTAAAAAGTTTAATTTAAAAATGGTTTTCCATCAAAAGGACGTAAAACCATCTTTTAAAAATATTATTGTATTCCAGGTTTAAGATTGGATTTATTATCATTTTAAGCATCTAAAACACTATATAATTTATAAATGAACATATATAAGAATATATATTATTAATTACTTACTTGGGATGTTACAGATATGGAGGTATGAATTTATATCTTTATACAGTCAATTTTCCATGTTCTTATCAATGTCAGCCACTATATTAGTTTCATTTATCTAACACTAGAAATTATTATCCATAAGTTCAAAATTTATATGGTGTTTTTTAAATACTTTTTTTCTTTGTGTTAAATTTATAAGAACATATTATATTAATGGTTAGAATGTAATAGATTATATAAAAATAGTATAATGAGTAACCTTTCAATTCAGATGACTACCTCAAAATAGTTTTGATGATCATTCCTACAACAATAAGATTATAAAACTTTTGGATAATCAATCTTTTTTGGTGATTGAGGCCACTGAATGGATAATCTGTGGTCTCAAAGACAATTATTTCAATAATGAAGTAAAATGGATAGATAGAATATATAAATATAATGATGTTGTGGTTGTGTAAAGCTTCATGCATTGTATATGGACGAGGTATGAGTATTAAAGAATATTGAATATATAATAGGTATACTCTGTATTTTTTTCTTATATTCATTGATGTTGGTGATTCTCATTCTTTTAGAATATATTTCTCATATTAGGGGATCTAGGTTTGAGTAGTTCTTATTCATTGACTACTATATTTATGTACTTTTTTGGTGGCCAATGAATTCTAATGGATCGATTATGATGCTATTTGATAGTTAGGGAGGGATGAAAACCATCATATGACATTAATCTATTATATTTGTCTCCATATGAGGTCATACCTGATGTTTAATGGTCATATTATATACATTATTATGTAGATTAGTTTCAATATAAGGTTATCTTCACTGTCAATGAGAATAATCAGGTAGTATTATTTAGTGAATTGGGATGTCTGAGGGGTCTTAAATGTATTGATATATAAATTATTACCACACAATTTGAATGTTTTTTTATTTTGATAGTTTTTTATTGGTTGGGAACCTACCAAGGGTGGTGAGATATTTTAATAATGTTTTTCTTAAATATTTCATGATTTTACATCATCATTGGTTGATTGAGTTTAAAATGAATTTTTATATAGCCGATTCACCGATTTCAATTCCAAATTAGTATAAGATTCCAAACTGTATTTTGAGATTAAAATTTTGGTTGACTATATATTGAAGAGAGTTTTCATTTTTAATAGTGTGCCTATATGTGATTATATTGTATTATTTTTTAAAAAGTACAAAATCATGAAAATGAAATAATATTCAATCTCAAGAATCCATGATGTATTTGATTACTTGTGATGAATTAGACAGTTTCTGAAGAGTAAAGTGTGACAAAGATTTTATTAGATGAGGTTGGAGGATGAATATATCACAAAATTTATTATATATTTATAGGATTTTTAGATTTATAGTAACACACTTTTGGGTTATTAATGAAGTAGTTATATATAATGGATTGATTGATTGGTTGTTTATATATTATCATGAGAAATTCATTTTAGTTTTCTTTGATGATCTATTATTATATTCAATGAAAAAAAATAAAACTATTATATATATTAGGATTGTATCAAAAAAAATTGTTAATATATAATATTTTTAAATTGTAAAGGATGAATTCTATATGTGATAGTTTCATTTCTATATAAATATTTTTTTAAACAAAGAGTAGTTGGGTATTCAAAAATGATTCAAGTGGTAGCTTCTTATAATGTACAAAATAATGTTATGATGTTGTATATTTTTCATTTCATTATTAGGATATTATAAGATATTTTTAACTATTTGTCTCATATTGTGTCCATATTAATAACAATAACTAATAATAATTCTGTTTTTTAGAGCGAGTAGAATAAATAAGATTTTTTTTAAAATCACAGTTACCTAGTGTCATACTAATTTTTTTAATTGAGTTTGGATTCAAGTTTGATGATTTTTTATTCCTCTCATAATGATTTAATATGTGTGTTGATTCATAATGGAAAAATTATTCCTTTTAGGCCTAAATATTTTCTATAACATGAGTATAATTATATTACCCATGATGTTGATCTAGAAACATATATATTCACCTGGATTTTTTCAAGACATTATTTCCATAGTGAATGTTTTATAGTATTTACTAAACAATACATGTAATGACCCCTCCCCACATGGTGTAATAATCCTTGACCAGAAATGTGAGAAGGGAGATAATGACCCCTAAGTCCTGCCTCCAGTATGCCCCAGGTTGGAAACTAGCACTAAGGGTACAGTAAACACACAAATGGGAGGCATTGCCCTATAAAAGAACACATGAAAAATAGATAGATAAGATATAAACCAACCAAATACAACTCAGACTGCAATATAAATGAAATCCCAAGTACACATATGTAATTTCTTGTAGAAACTTCTACAAATGAAAGGGAAAACATCATATACCAATGAATATAAAAACAGCAACAACCACGAAGCCCGAACAACTCATGTAACCACATGTATGTTGTAACCAGCATGATGACCAACATTCTCCTTGTGACCTGGAAAATAGTTTATATATACATAGGGTTTGTATAACACTATACTCAGTATTATCCTCCATGGAGATTCTGGTGCGAAAATAAAGAAACCATGCTAAAGAAAAATAAACCACAAGTAAACGTAACTCATGACCTAAATAATGATATTATTTTTATAGCCTCACCATGGCTACTTTCACCATGTATCTCATAATAGAGAATTTTATATGATAAATAATATCAAGGGTGCCCTATTAACACTTCCACAATATGTTTTCTCCTTTTTCCGTTGTCGCACATCCTAAGAATCCCTCTCCAAAAAGGCTTTCCCACAGACATTGGGCATATCACCACAACTTGAACCTCATTCAACAAAACCACCACATCTACATAATCAATGTAACAAGGTAGTTTCTAGGATCTATAATAGATAACATAACATGTATCAAACAACGAGTATTAAACCTCAATCCATTATATCCCATACAACGAGCAAGGATCCTTAAGCAATCACAACATATACACATTACACCGATAGTAGTACATAGAAAACTACATACAGATTATATTTATGTTAATATCCACAGGACATTATACCTCTCTACAGACATATATGAGTAAAACTAACCATTTTTCCTAGTATCACATGTAACCACCAAGAGAAGAGAGTGACACAAAAGGGGGTAGTTAGCCATTTATCCTCCCATCAGAATGTTAGGTAAAACATCCCAGGGATTAGAATCCACATGGTGTTTGTTACCCTAACTGATGGCATAGAGTATCATATAAAACACAAAATGTATATAATATACTATACCTCATAGTCACAACATGGTAATAACCTAGTCTTAGACTCAACTAAAGAAAATAATTATCAGAATCCCATTTGCCACTTGTAATACTAGGTATCTTATAAGCACACAAGCATTTAAAGAGTTTTATTTCATAACATCATTCCCTTTTTATCATTTTCACATTACAATAATTAATTTTTTAAAAATTAATTATTGATTTAAAATTCAACATTATATTTCAATATCATCACACCCAAAGTCCATTATCCATTTATATTGAAAAATCAGAATTACATCCCAACAAACTCAGAACCTAGGGGTTAACATCATTTATTCAATAATTTATTAACCAAATTATGACTTTCTCATATCCCAAGGCATTTTGAAAAACCTTCAATGCTATTATACACATGGGGGATCAACATGGAGGGTATTTTAACTACCTGTCATGTCATTTCCACATATAACAGTATCATTATCACACCCCGACCCAACTTATTGCAGTCACAACTATTTATATATATATTTGAGTCTTTCAGTTTCTTAATGTTTAAAAAATATTAATTAAATTAAAAAAACTAAATGGAAAATGATTTAATGACAATAATAATGATATTAGTATTATTTAGTTTGTATTATAATTATTATTAACTTATTATTAATATTATATATATTGATATTATTATAATTATTACATAGAGAAAAAAGGGGAAAAAACTATTCTACCTGAGCCCCCCCCCTGATTTCACTTACCTTGTCGCAAGCTACCCCTTCCTCCCCTTAGTTCGCCTCTGATCATCCGATGGCCAGGTCCATTTCCCGCTCCGACCATGCCCCGCCTCCGGCCGACCATCACGCCCCTCTACACTCTCCCCTCGATGCTCACTTGGGACCTCCCACCACCCTGCCGTCTCCGGTCACCGCCGCCCATCCAGCCCAGCTGAATCCACTCACTGAGGCCCCCTACCTATTGCTCGACCACCATTGGATGAGGCCCTCTGGTGAGCCACCTTCCGTCCTCCGGTGAGCCACCTCATTTCCTCTGGTGAGCCCTCTTTTTCCATCCCATTACACTATTTTGGGGTTTTGTTGGATTTAATCGGGGTGCAAATAACTTGGCCGAACCCTAACGGATTTAGGGGTTCTCTTTTTGGTTGATTAATGTTATTTAGGGTTTATCTTTTCTCCCTTATGGTTTGAATGTAGTGCAATTAAGGTCTTGCACTGAAATTTGGATGTTTCGACACTGAAAGTAAGCGTTTCCGTGTATTAGTTTCGATTGATGAATTAATTCTCTTATTTAGTTTATTTGGCATACTCAATTATTTTTTTACTTGATGAGAATATAATTTTACTTGAGATTTGATATGATTTCAATGTGTTTAGTAGCATTTTTATTTGATATGAATGTTTTGATTTTGTGAAAACCCATGTTGAGCCTTTCATTGTGTCTTATAAACATTGTTGTTGGTTTATTATGTCGTGAAAGGTCTAAGAATTCTGTTTCATCAAGTTATTGGTGTGTATTTGGCCTTAGACAATGTTTTGATTGGGCGTTTTTGTTCAATGATCTATAATACTGCTTGGAGTTTCTTCATAAAATTTTTATGTGGTTTATTAATTTTTTTAATGGGAAGTTTGTTTTAAACTGAGGTGAGACCTCAGATGATTTGAAATGGCATTTTCCCTTTTATTTGAAATGGTGGATTGCTTTGCAAAATGGAACTTGGTTTTGAAATGGGATTTTATCCATTCAATAGGATTGATAAAAATTCCAACAAATGTTTTCATAGTTAAATGCACTTTTTTAGCAAGGGTGTTTGGTTTTTTAAAATGGAAATAGAGATTCCTTTGACTTATCTGGGTACACATGAATATGCTTATTCCTTCATCTGGAACTATGTATGGATATTCAGATTTGTTTAGAAATGGATTTTCAATTGTTTATGAAATGAATGAAGTCCTGGTTGGTAGTTGTGATGTGATATTGACTTCTCTTATTGAGCTCCCTTATTGTAGATGAAGATTATGGTTTATATGAATGATTCTTGTGTTATATTAAAGGAGTGTGTCATTTTCACAAGCCCTTATGTGTTATTTTGAATCGTTTTGTAGATTTTTAAGTGTCTAATTGTTTTATTGAATTATTTGTTTAGCAATTTGAACTCTAATGTATGGTTTCAAGTTATGGGTGTCAAGAATGCATGCATGCGCATGCCTAAGGTAAGATTTATATATATATATATATATTCCCTCTTTATACATATTCCCTCATGGTGAGGGGAATATGTGAAATGCATCTAAGGGTATTTATATATATATGTATAAATGCATGTGCATGGAAGTGCGCAGGGTCAGTTTAGGTGGTCGTCGATAAGTAATGACATGCTTGAGGTAGGTCCCCTATGCCCTAATCTTTAATTAGAATTTCCATTTTTGCTTTATGTTTCTTTAAAAGTATTTTATTGTTAATTTTTTATGTGAAATCAATATGCACTATATTTATATGGTTGTGGTTCATAAAAAGTGGTTTCATAGGGGTTTAACATGAAATGGGTATTTCTAAAAGATGTATTAACTTTAGTTCGATATTGTTATGATAGTTCAAGGACATGAATTATTTTAAAAAAGGCGTTCCAATGTGATTCTCAAAATGTGTTTTGGTGTGAACACGAGATTAAAGGATGATTTTATCACCCTAAAATTAGTACATCATTTTAAGTGTGGTTTTAATCTTGTTTTAAATATATAGTTCCTTTATGTGTTCCAAAATTATGAACTCCTCTTCTAAAGTGATAATTCATGTTTGGCACTTTGAGATTGGTTTGCAAAAATGGAAAACCCCTCTTTAGACATTCCCCTTAATTTGAAAAATGTGATTCAACTGTTATAGCATGGTTTGTGATATGTGCATAGTGCAAAGGCTTGTGTGTGGTTGTGTGATGTTAAGAGGGGGAATGCGCTTAAGGAGGGAGAGCGGTGGTGAGAGGTTTAATGGGTTTTAGATAAAGAAATAGTTTTGTACTTGTATGTTTTCTTGATAAAGAAAACTCACAACCATTTGAAATATATCACAATGGGAAACATGGGTATCTTTGTGGATGACCAGGTCTAGTATGGTTGATGACATGACAGAGGTTCATCACAGTTTTTCTAGTAGGATTGACATAATAAAACTAACTAAACATATGACTTTAAGAGTTTCGTGGTCTTCTATGCCACGTTTTCTGAGGGTCGTGGAATTCTAAGCCATGTTTTTCTGAGGGTCATGGTTTCTAATCCACGTTTCACCTAGTTATGAGGTCTCTAGGTTCCCACTTGTTCTAGATACCTATAGGGATTACCCATGGTACTCATTTGTGACATGATGCATGTGATGTAACTTCCTTTTCGGTTCTTTCATACTTGATATCTTGTTTGTGAAAACCATATTTTTATCCAAACTGGTTTGTTTTCCTTTTGAAATGTTAATGCATTCTTGGAAACTATTTTGAAAATGTAGGGTGAGTGAAATGCTTTACTTGAAAATAAAAACTCATTAATTGAATTTGAAAAGAAGGAAAAACATTATTTTATTGAATAATATTTTAAAACTTTCATAATTGGATTTCTTAATAAAAGTGGTGGCATAGGATGTGGTTATATTTTGGAATTCTTACTGATCATCTTGGTGCTCATGCCTACATTAATTTTTAGTTGTAGGTTTCAGCCTTGTATTTGTTTTTTTGGAGCGATTGTGGTTTACGTTCTGTGGTGACCCACGTGGTCACCTAAGGTATGTCATGTCACTTCTTTAATTCATTTTTCTGCTGTCATGTTGTTTAGTTTATTTTCCTTTATTTATCTTCTTATTTAGTTTATGTTTATTTGGCATCGTTATAGGCTAAACCGTTACCAACTGGTGTATTTTGATGCCTGACACTAGTTGTCGGGCCTTGGAGATCGGGAACCTCTTTCGGGCCATGTTGCGGACGGGCTCGGTTGACCGGTTCATAGTCGACCCAGTTTTGTTTGTGACAAAATGGTATCAGAGGGCCCTTGTTATTTGGGGTGTCATGTAGCCTGTTGATTAGTTATGTCGGGACTCGAGAGGTATGTGCAGGGAGGACATCATGAACCCTTTCTCATCCTGAGACTTGAGTTTCTAGGGGTGGTTCATGATTTTAATATTCTTCTTTGGATTGGTCTGTGTGGATGAGGGATGACCAAGGAGGTAAATCGGTGTTACACGACATACGTTCATGGAGTAGCGACCCATGTACAACCCGAGTGCATGGTTGAAGATGCTTCCTATAGGTAATGCTTACTCAGAGCATGGACTGCTAAACCAGGTAACCAGGTTGGCATAGCCATTAGTTCCTTGTTTTTCGAAATCAGAAATTTTATAATTTAATTTTAAGATACATTTTCAAATTGTTTGGGAATATGGGAACTATGCTGAATGATCTATTTTGAAAATGAGAAGTGTCATTAATTGACCCTAGGTATTCATATGAGTGATCACATACATTGAGTTGTGCATGATGAAAGTGGAGAAAATTGGTGATGTGAGTGGATGAGTGCTTGAGATAGCACATAGATATGTATGTTTGAGACTTCATGGGATACCAATGGTGCATATTTAAGTTGTTTTGATTGCTGAAAAATTATTCTCAAAAAGTAATTTAATTGTTTTGAAAGGTGGGTAAGAAATTGTTGACTATTCTCTTTTCATGTTTGGTATCCTTTTTCATGGGTTCCTGGTTTTGACATACTGAATTGTGGTTGGAATAATGATTTGAGTTTGATCATTCATTTGTGATTGAGATGTGAAATTTTGATTTCTGATGAGTTTTGATTCGGATTTGTGTTTGTTGTTTTTATGTTTGCTGTCCAGAAAAGTCCTAGAGGTTTCTAGTGAGTCTCTTCTAGTTTTTGAATCTAGACAGACTCTTAGCGTAGTGGGGGAATTGAATTATTTTCAGTTGTTGTCCATATTTAGTAGTGATCGTGATCTATCGAATGTAGTGGACTGGCATGGTGATGTTTTTGGTGTTTTCGAGTTTTCGGAAACTCCAAAATCTATGCAAGTATGTGCTGGTTCAGGTACATTTAAGGGATCAACTTTGGATTTTTGTGTGGGATAAATCCCAGTGTTGTTGCATGATGGGATGTAATAGAATGTGTTTAAGACCACTTCTGAACGATTGTTTATAACTAAGGAGCTGAAAGCGAGTAAAGAGGCAGAGCTCCTGAGTGTCCATCAAGGCCAGCGGATAGTGAAGGATTACGTCAGACATTTCAAGGGGTTGATTACCTTTTCTCCAAAGGTTGAGTTGTGGAATCAGTTATAGTTTCTCTTCTGTGGGGTCTTCATCTAGGGTTCCAGGACCGTTTGTTTTTGGTTTTCAAGACGGTTCCCCATATGGTGACGAGATATAATCAGAGGAACCTATCTCAGATAAGTCACCTTGTCAATCCCATCCTCAATTGGTTGGGCCACCCTCTTGTTTGCTTCTAGTGTGCTCGATTTTGGTACTTTAAGTCACATTGTCATCATCCTCCGAAGTCTTGCTGTCAGTGTGGCCATTTAGGAAAATTGGAGGATCTCTCTAGCGGCATCATTAGGAGGAGTCTTGACTGATGGATGTCAGCCCCTGACTGCGGAGAAGTAAATGCTTCAAAACATTAGAGCTCTAGCCACAGGTCTCGGAGTTAAGCTCTTCATGTAGTCATGAATCGTTAGGTGTGGGGCAGTTTGGCCTAACTTTTGTCTCCAGTGTTTAAATAAGGACGATTTAAATTTCTCTATTCAAGATTCCTCATCTTTGAAGGTTTTGTTTTGCTGTAAGAGGTGCAGAGGTATATTTTTCTCCATGTGGTCTTTGTTCATTGAATACCCCACCTTGGTGGTAAAAAGGCATGTTGATCTCATTTTCTTGAAAATATGATAGTTACACCTCACCAAATATGAGCATTGAATTTTGTCTCTTTATTGCTGTGAGTTTCAAGGTGATTGTCTCTCTTGTGTGGATAACTCCATTGGTGACCTATTCTTGTTCTATGAGGTGATCGTTTTGGAGACACACGTGTCTTGGGAAATAATTAATAGGGGTTTGGTCTTCTACTCGGTTTGGGGTCTTTCATTGGTGACCCCATGTGGTGGGGGGTCTGGTTGATGTGGGGAGTTCATAGGTCTGTTTGTGTTGGGTTTCTCACATTTGTCTGTGCTAATTGGCTTAAGATGGTCAGTTATTAAATGGTTGGGAGACCCACCATGAATCATGTCATGCCTTCTTCGAGGTTTCTTATGTGTGGTGGTTCCCTCTTGGATCAAGTTTGCAGTTCCAGAGCTATCCCATACCGAGTCTCAATGTTGGTTGTGCTTGTTGAGTTCTTGCGACGGGGAGAACCCTCCTCATTTCCCGATGGATTTTCTCATTGTGTTTTCCCTTAGAGTTGTTTGGGTGTGACTGATGGAGTGAAAATTCACACTGAGCTCGTGTTTCATTGGTCTCGATCAGGTTCGTACTCGAGCTGTTTCATCATTTGGCTGGGTGACTTTCTGGAGATAGAATGTTTTTGTGGTGGGGATAATTGTCACCCCCCGACCTGACTTATTGAAGTCATAACTATTTATATTTATATTTGATTCTTTAGGTATCTTAAAGTTTAAAAAATAATAATTAAATTAAAAACATAATGAATATAAAATAAAATAAATGGAAACTATTTAATAACAATAATATTATTATTATTATTATTATTTAGTTTGTATTATAATTATTATTAACTTATTATTAATATAATTTATATTGATATTATTATTGTTATTATAATTATTACATAGGGAAAAAAGGGGAAAACCCTATTCTATCCTAGCCTCCCCCCTCATCCCCTTCGTTCACCTGTGCACACCCGGAGGCCAGGCCATCTCCCACTCTGGCCACACTGTGCCTCTGACCAGCCATCTTGCCCCTCCGCGCTGCCCGTGATCTCGCATCTTCCTGCCGTCTCCAGTCCCCACCGCCCAGCTAGCCCAGCTGACTCTACTCACTGAGCCCCCTACCTATTATGTGACCACCACTGGGTGAGGCCCTCCGGAAATCCACCTTCCTTCCTCAAGCGAGCCACATCCTTTCCTCTGGTGATCCCTCTTTTTTCCTTCCCATTCCACTATTTTGGTGTTTTGTTGGATTTCAGGGGGGTGCACATATCTTGGCTGATACCTAACGTATTTAGGGGTTTTCTTTTTATTTGAATAATGTTATTTAGGGTTCATCATTGGTTCCTTATTGTGTGAATGTAGTTCAATTAATTTCTTGCACTGAAATTTGGATGTTTCGACACTGAAGGTAAGCGTTTCCATGTATTAGTGTTGTTTGATGAATTAATTCTCTTATTTAGTTAATTTGGCCTAATCATTTATTTTTTTACATGGTGAAAATATAATCTTACTTGATATTTGAAATGATTTCAATGTGTTTAGTAGCATGTTTATTTGATATGAATGTTTTGATTTTGTGAAAACCCATGTTGAGCCTTTCGTTGTGTTTTATAAACATTGTTGCTGGTTTATTATGTCACGCAAGGGCAGTGAATTCTATTTCATCATGTTATTAGTGTGTGTTTGGCCTTCGATGATTTTTTGATTGGGCATTTATGTTCAAATATCGGTAATACTGCTTGGAGTTGCTTCATATAATTTTTATGTGTTTTATTAAATCTTTAAATGGGAAGTTTGTTTTAAATTGAGGTGTGACCTCAGATGATTTGAAAAGGGGTTTTCACTTTTATTTGAAATGGTGGATTTATTTTCAAAATGGAACATGGTTTTGAAATTGGGTTTTATCCATTAAATTTGTTTGATAAAAATGTCAATAAATGTTTTCATTGTGAAATTCACTTGTTTAATAAGGGTGTCTAGTTTAATAAAATAGAAATGGAGTTTCCTTGGACTTATGTGGGTATGATTGAATATGTGTATGCCTTCCTTTGGAACTATGTATGAAAATTCAGATAAGTTTGGAAATGGATTTTCAAATTTTTATGAAATGAGTGAAGGCCCAGTTGGTAGTTGTGATGTGATATCGACTTCCCTTGTTGATCTCTCTTGTTGCAGATGACGATTATGGTTTATGAGATTGATTCTTGTGTTATATTAAATGAGTGTGTCATTAGCGCGAACCCTTATGTGTTATTTTGAAACGTTTTGTAGATTTTTAAGTGTCGAACTATTTTATTGAATTATTTGTATATCACATTGAACTCTGCTATATGGTTTCATGTTGTGGGTGTTAAGAACGCATGCATGTGCATGCATATGGTAATATATATATATATATATATATATATTACCTCTTTATACATATTCCCTCGTGGTGCGGGGAATATGTCCAATGCACCTAGGGTTATTTATATATATATGTATAAATAAATATGCATGGAAGTGCGCAGGGTCAGTTTGGGTGGTCGTCGATAAGTAATGGCATGTTTTTTGTAGGTCCCCTTTTCCTTAATCATTAATTAGAATTTTCATTTTTTCTTGATGTTTCTTTAAAAGTATTTCCTTGTTATTTTTTTACGTGAAATGCATATGTACTATATATATATGGTTGTGGTTCTTAAATAGTGGTTTCATAGGCGTTGAAGTTGAAATGGGTATTTCCAAAAGATGTATTTCCTTCCGTTTGATTTTGTTTTGAAAGTGTAACGACATGCATTATTTTTTAAAAACGGGTTCCAATGTGATTTTCAAATTGGGTTTTGGTGTGAACATGAGATTAATGTATAGTTTGATCTCTTTAAATGTATTACTTCATTTTAAGTGTGAATTTAACCTTGTTTTAAATATATAGTACCTTTATGTGTTCTAAAATGAAGAACTCCTCTTCTAATGTTATGAGGCCCATTAGGCACTTTGAGATTGGTTTGTGAAAATGGAAAACCCCTCTTGAGACATTCACACTAATTTGAAAAATGTAATTCAATTGTTAATGTGTGGTTTGTGATATGTTTTTAGTGTAAAGGCTTGTGCGTGGTTATCTGATGTAAAGATGGGGAATTAACTTAAGGAAAGAGAGCGGTGGTGAGAGGTTGAATGGGGTTTGGATAGAGAAACTGTTATGTACTTGTATATTTCCATGATAAAGAAAACTCAGCACGATTTGAAATAGAGAATAATGGGAAAGCTGGGTATCTAGGTTGGTGACCAGGACTAGTACGCTAGACGACACCGCAGAGGTTCGTCCTAGTTTGTCTAGTACTATTAACACAACAACACTAACTAAACATATGAATTTCTGAAGGTCGTTGTTTCTAAGCCACGTTTCACCAAGGTACAAGGTATCTTGGTTCCCACTTGTTCTAGCTACCTATAGGGATTACCCATGGTGGTCATCTGTGACATGTTGATTTTGATGTAACTTTTTTTAGTTGTTTCATACTTGATGTCTTGTTTGTGAAAACCATATTTTAATCCAAACTGGTTTCTTTTCATTTTTAAACGTTAATGCATGCTTGGAAACCTATTTTAAAAATGTAGTGGGAGTGAAATTCTTTACTTGAAAGTGAAAACTCATTACATGAATTTGAAAAGAAGGAAAAACATTATATTATTATATCTTATTTTCAAAATGGCATAATTGTATTTCTTAAAAATGGCGGGGGCATATGACATGGGGATATTTTGGCAATCCTACTGAGAATCTCGGTGCTCATTCCTAATTTACTTTTCAGTTTCATTTTTCAGCCTTGTATTGCATTTTTTGGGAGTGAGAGTGGTTTACGTTTCGCGGTGACACATGAGGTCACCTGAGGTATGTCACGTCACTTATTTAGTTCCTTTTTCCACTGTCAAGTTGTTCAGTTTATTTTCAATTATTTAACTACTTGTTTAGTTTATGTTCATTTATCTTCATTATGGGCCAAACCGCTCTCAACTGGTTTATTTTGCTACCTGACACTAGTTGTATGCCCTTTGGGATCGGGAACGCCCTTCGGCCCATGTCACGAACCGGCTCAGTTGACCGATTCAGGGTCGACCCGGGTTGGGTTATGACAGTCATAAACACATCCTTCACTGAGAAACTAAACACATAAGGAACAAGGAATACCCAGTGCATCTTATCCCATTTTGGATGGAGGGAATGAAAGTCCAACTTCCTTTAGCTGTGGGGAAAGTAAACTAGGTAAACAACTGACAAGAATAATCAAGAATCCAAACATTCACATCCAACCCGCTTCAACATCTCTGGTGTCCTCCTCGACACCCACTAGTATAAACTGTTGCATCTCACCAATATATGCATCAATTGTTGCCACAAACAATGGGCCTCACTTCCCCCACACATCACAAAAATCATCCCCGATCACATCACAAAACAAGAAGCACAAAAACCAACATCATATCAACTGGGATTTTATCCCTTAAACATGGAATCCAACCTTCAAACACTATGATCTATCATAGCTCTAACCATAAAGAACATGTCTTTTACAAGAAAGAGGGTCACTTAGAACCCTGAAATGAATTATCTTTTATAAAACAACCATTTATTTAATCCATATTGAAATAAATGATTTATTATTTGTAGGTTCCAATGATGGTCAACCTATAATAGTAAGCTATCATAAAAAATTAAACATTCTTCCTGCATCAATTTTATTAACATAAAATTACAAAAAAAAATATTCATTTACATACGTCATTATTTTTGAAAAAAAATTAAAATTAATCCCAGTTTACATTCATTACCAATTTCCATCAAGAACAAAATGCTAAGAAAGTAATCCATTGATATCACACTATCTAGTAGAACAAGAGGCAATAACATATGATGAAAGTCAATATATTTGTCTGGTTCATATATTTATTATGTCAATTCCATTTTGATCCAGTGGCTAAATCACGCTAAATCTATGAATTCATATAATAGATTAGGGAATCAATGCATCCCCTACCTCAAATATTTCTTAACCTTCTTTATATGAGAATGATCTACACAACAGATTACGATCTCCTCCGTCGTGACCACTACATCCACCTGAGGATGTAGTGACATGACCACACCAACCAAAAACCTAAGAAAACTCCACTAAAAGCAAGGAGAACACATTCCATAACATGTAAAATAGAAAAAGGGTTAAAATGATCAATGAAAAAAATAATGGAGGTATATTATACATTGTATCGATGTTGGATCACACTTGCTGCTTGTACTAAAACCGGAGGTGCACATGCAGTGGGAAGAAACATTATGGGGAAACAATCCATGGATTATGATTCGATCATACCACTCTTATGGGAAGAAATAAAGGATCGAGTTTCTCACCACAGGGAACATGAAATTAGAACTAGGGAGGAAGATATCTAATCCCTTTAAAATATTTATGGAGCGACGATTTAAGATACACTAAATTGTACATTAAAAATGGATCGCAATAAACAATGCAATTTGACTAAGTGAAGGCATACTGAGGCTTAATAAAATTAATATTGGAGTTATGGTCATTGAATCAGTTTTAAATCCCTTAAAACAATTCCTTCAATTCATTTAACTTCATAGAAAATGATAAAAAGGTTAAATTTTAGGAAGCTGGAAATATTGTACACCTACCGATGCTGGATACACAATACACCTACAAATGATGGAAACACTATTCACACAATTATTCCCTAGTAGAATTCTTCCAAAAATGACTCATCCATGGAACTGTTCACAAAATGAATGAACGATGGCAATATTCACAAAATGACTCACTGATGGAACTGTTCACAAAATGACTCACTGATGGCACTGTTAAGAAAATGACTCATCAGTGGAACTATTCAAAAAATGAATCACCAATGGCCCTATTCACAAAATGACTCACTGATGGAAATGTTCACAAAATTTCTCACTAATGGAACAATTCAAAAAATGAATCACTGATGGAACTATTCAAAAAATGACTCACCAATGGCACTGTTCACAAAATGACACACTGATGATACTATTCACAAAATTCTTCACTGATGGCACTATTTAGAAAATTCGAAACACTTTTCAAAGAACTCTAAATTTGAAAAATTGTAAGAAATAAGCCACCTTGACCTCCTAGAACACCTTATACACCATATTTTTTAAAAGGAATGGACCAAAGTGGTCTGGTCCATTACATCAGATACTTCTCAAAACATTATCATCCAAAAGAATTAAAAACCAACCTAAAACGAAACAAAAAAGGGCTCTAAAAACCCCCCATTGAGATACATCTCCAAAGAGAGAAAGTCATAAGAATAAAAAAAATAAATCAATCTCATAAACATGAATGGTACACACACAAGAATAGAAAATCATTACATGAAATGAGTTAAATATCAAACATCACTGGTTACTGAGCACGTATTTGCAACTAACATTCCCATGTACTCACCTCCACACCATCATGTTGCCACAGGGCACAAACCAATGGGATATAATGCTAATGAAACACCATCACATTATGGTTCTATATCTCCACATGCCTCTCCCCAAAGGTCGTATCATCGTCAACATTTATCTCACCCTAAGAAATGAGATTCTCGATCCCAAAACACACTCTTTGTAAAAATTCCAAATGGCTGATGTTAATGATGAATACCCAAAATGGAGTGCATATATTCTACATTTTCATCCTCAAACATGGAGTACACAAGGATGTTATCTATGGAAACCACCAAAAATGTATACCGGAACACACTTAACACAGTTTTCATCAATCCCATGAAAACATATGGAGCATTCGTCACCACGAACAAAATTTCCCCATAACCTTAATGCCCAGGATGAAAATAGAATGTAGTAATAAAGATATCCTCATCCTTTACATGCATTTATTGATATCCTGACCACAAATTTATTTTTTAGAACCAACATTCACCCTTTATTTGATCGAATAAATCATCAATTAGTGGAAGAGGATAATGTATATTCATTGTCGCATTGTTTATGTTATGATAATTAAAAAACAAAAAGAAACTGTCATCAACTATCTTCATGAACAAAACTCATCCACCCCATTGTGACGCACTCAGCCAAAAAAATTACACTGTAATAGCTATCACTCTTTATACTCATCTCCCATAACTCAGAAAAAGGAATCCTATATAGAGACATAGAGATAATAGAAACTCATGGATGTATCTCGATCAAAATCTGAATCACCTTTTGAGGGGGTAATGTTACATCCTATTTTGGAATGACATCATGGTATTCATATATGAACTCTAAAGATTACACTGTCGAACCCTCTGATGAATGTAGAATTATCTCATCCGTCAAGGGTGGCATGGATGGAACAAGCCTCTCACCCATCGGAGGTTCTCTCTTGCCAAAAAAAATTGGCTCTTCATCAGCATTTAAGAACAACATATTCCTCAAGAAAAAAAATACATTATAGCCTACACATAATACAAACAATACATGATAAGGATGAAATCATATTTCTGTAATCATAAACGTAAGAAATCGCCCCATGAGACGAGCTTTCATAACACTAACTCGCAATCACAACATGCTTCAATCAAGTCACCTCGACCTCCAACATGCGTAGTCAACGAAAATGGAATTGTAATCCTCTCTACCTCTAGTCCTATAGCATGATAATGGAGAGGTTATATGAAGGAGTGTGTTTCTCCTAAATAAGAAAAGCAATACACCCATGTAGAAAATAAGAAATGGGTACCTCAAATGACATCAAACTCACCAAGCACTGGAAACGCTGAAGCATGAAGCTGACCACAACCTCCTCCACGACCTCTCTAACCCTGATGAGGACCACCACCAATGATGAGCTCTGTTCTCTAAGGACATGGAGTGAAAAAAGGTTTTCCTCTTTCTATCCCATATGCTCTCTACTGATCCAAAGCTGGTGTAACCTACTACTGTGGCCTTGGATTAAACTGCCTCAATAGGGGAACATGCAGGGGAACACCTACTGCACGATGACTTTCTGAAAGGTCAGGCACTCTCACTACTGATGACCTCATCCTCCCCAAGATAAACCTTCTCTATATCCCTTAACATAAGCCAGAGAGCCATCACCCCTAGAGGCACAAGATGCTGTGGGATGGGACATACCCTTGGCCAAATGAAAACTCTTCTGCCCTGGAAACCAGGAACCCTAGAACATAGCTCAACTTTTTGAGGAATCATGATGAATCCCCTCTCGTGTTGAAACTGATCTGTCCAATGTATTATCCAGGACCTATTCCCTCGCCAACACAATAAGATATGTCTTTAACATAAATTGGGTGACATGGCACTGATGTTTTGGACAAAAATCCACCTCAAAATGCCTCGCCCTGACCGATTCATAGAGAAACAGGTATGATGCATATAAAAAAGAATCTTGAAATTGATTCAAAACATTCTTAGACTACATATCCAATATCTAAGGGTAATAAGCTCATGGAGACTGGACACCTTCACAATCAAAGAATGAATCTCGACTCTGAACATGTCTCGAATCTCCTCCCACGATATCACCAAATCCACATAATACCAGAGGGAAAAGAACCACCAATGCCGTGTTTCTCCATGCAGTATCATCACAATGAAATCCACCCATTTGTTTTTTTGAGAATCGGTTGAATTGAAGGATATCTCAACCTCCTCCAACCAGTCTTCCAAGACTGCATCAAAAATGAAGCCCTTGTACATTTATAGACTACGGTGCATAATCTAATGGAGTGTCCACCTCCAAGTGTTTTCTTCCTTATCCTCTACCCTTTGTTGATCTTCTCGCATATCCTGAAGGACCATGTCTTTGTGAACCTCACGAGATCATCGACTTGGAGCCATGCCTGCAAAATAAAAAATAGTTAGAGCTCTGACACCAGGAATAAGGAAGAATAAACATTAATAAATTAATTTTTTTCATTTATTCATTTTAGGTTAACATATCCCATGGTCTACCCATTTAAAAAAATTCATAATGAAGAATTATGCATGATACTTTCCATGGTCTCTACCCTGCAACTAATATCACCTCATCTAGTAGCCACTGAACACATAATGTTTCATGCATCAGATCATAGGATGACCTAAACACCTTTGTCTCAACCTGTCTCCAGTGATTACATAACTTTTTAAACTTTACTGAGTCTATTTCCCTACGAACCCATGCAAACCCACCTGTACCTAACACCGAACACCATCCCATCCCTCATCCAAAACTCTAATACCACTATGTCATGATTCCCTCACCACATAGTGTACACCTCCTTGGCTGGAAATGTGAGAAGTGAGATAGTGACACCTGAGTCCCACCTCCAATAGGCACGAGGGTGGAAACTAGCACATACTGTATAGTGAACACACAAATGGGAGGAATTGCCCTCTAATACAATACGTGTGAAAGAGATATAAGACATACACCAACCTCCTCCAACTCAGACTACAATATAAATTAAATCCCAAGTACACTTATGTAATTTCATGAATAACTATTATAAATGAATTTGAAAACATCATGTACCAAAATAATGTAAAAACAAAAGCTACCAGGAAGCCTGAACAACTCTTGCAACCCCATTCCAGTAGTAACGAGCATGATCTCCAACCTACTCTAAGTGACCTAGAAACATTTGATATATACCTGGGGTGAGTATAATAGTATACTCAGTAGGATCATATTTAGAGCCTCTCATGTAAAAGTAATGAATGCATGATAAAGAATAATGAATAAAAGTTGAAAATAACTTGACACCTAAACAGTTATACTATGTTCCCATCCTTACCATGGCTACTCTCAACAAGTATTTCATACAAGAGTATGTAATATAGTAATTAATATCAAGGGTTCCTCATTACCCTCTCCCTACTAGTTTCCTGTGTTTCCCTAACATCACACGTCCTAAGCATCTCTCCCCAAAAGGCTTGCCTACAGACACCTGGGCATAACACCACAACATGAATCTCGGGCATCAAACGCTACCACATCCACGTAACCAAAGTAACTAGGTAGTTTCCAGGAGACACCGTAGCTTGAATAACGTGGATCTTACATCGTGTATTAAACTTCAAGTGATCATAGCCAATAAACTAAGTAAGTATCCTCATTCCATCACAAATTATAAATGTTACACCTATAGTAGTCAATGAGAAACTATATATATAATATATGTGTGTGAAGAACCACAATCAAGTACAACACTGTACACACATATGAAGGAAAAACATACCACTATGCATTGTATTAAAAGTAACTACTAAGAGAAGAGTGTAGGGATGAAGGGGGTAGTCAGCCATCCATCCTCCCACCAGAATGATGGGAAAAAAACACCCCCCAGGGCTCAGAATTCACATGGTGTTTTTTTTCTAACTGGTGGGGTGGAGTAGCATATAGAAACACCAAGGGAATAGAATATACTATAGATCACAACCAAAATATGGGAATATCCTAGTCTTAGACTCAACTACAGATAATGTATATCAGACCCCTGGATACCACTTCTAAGACTAGGTATCCTATAAGCACACAACCAATTAAAGAGCATTACTACATTACATCATTACCTTTTTTTCAGTATCACTTTATGTTTATTAATTATTTAAACAATAATTTACTATTAACAATTCCCCATTATATTTCATTAGAATCACACCCAATGCCCAATGTTCCTTTCAATTTAACCCTCATCACTGCATCCCATAAAGCTCCAACCCCATGGGTTAACATCATTTATTAAATTATTGATTAACAGAATTATTATGTTGCCATATTTTGATGAAATCTTGAAAAACATTCTACGATACTAAAAACAATGGGGCTCATCATGGTGGGTAGTTAAACAATAGTTAATGCATTTTCAACCTATAACAAGATCGTAGACCCATCCTCTCTCAGGAAGCTAGACACGGAAAGACGTGGAAAACCCCATGCGCCTTTTCCCCTTTTTGATAGAGGGTAAGCAAGATCAGCTACCTTGAGAAGTGGGGAATGTAATGTAGATAAATAAACAACATGAATCAGAAAGCATCTAGACATTCACATTCAACTTGTTCCATCTTCTTTGACTTCTTCCATGACACCCACATGCATATAATTATGCATCTTTCCACTATAGGCTTGCTACCACAAACAACGAGTCTCACTTTCCCCACATATCAAAACATACATCCACGATCAAATGAAAACAAAAGAATAAGGAAAACAAACATCATATCAACTGGGCTCTTATCCTTTAAACAAGGCATCTAACCTTCAAACACAATGAGCTTTCATAGATCCAAACATAAGTCTCATGGCCTATACAATCATGAGGGTAACTCAGAACCCTACGAAGAATTATTTTTTATCAAATAACAATTTATTTAACCATTTATATTTAATCCAATTTATTTTTCATCAGTTACAATTATGAGAAACATAAATAGTAAGATATCACAAATAATTAAACATGCTGACTACATCATTCTGATAAACATAATATAAGGATAAGAATAACAAGATTCATTTACGTGACTATATATCATAAAAATATAATTAAAATTATTCCCATATTATTTTATTTTCCAATTTGTTTCATGAACGACATGAAAAACATGGAATGTATAAGTATTATACTCTAGCGAAACAAGAGGCACAAACAAATAATCGATCTAAGTTAATTTATCAGGTTTAAATTTTTATTATTTAAATTCCCTTTTGATATAGTTGATAAATCATTATAAATATAAGAATACACATAAAATAACATAGATGTGATGAATCATGTACCTCCAATTTTTCTTAAAATTCTTTATACAAGAACAATCCACACAATAGAATAAGATCTCCTCCCCCGTGACAAATCCATCCACATGAGGACGTCATGAAACTACCGCACCAGATAACACCAATGAATAATCTATAAGAAGCCTGGAGATCATAGGAAATAACATGGAATCCAACAAATAATGGAAAATAATCGAAGAAAACAAAGGAACAGAGGTAGATCACACCTTCTATCGATAAAGGATCAACACTTACAACTTTTACCAACACATGAAGTGTGCGTGTAGTAGGAAGATACATCAAGGGGAAACGATCCAATGAAGATGTTTTAATAACACATATCCTATGAGAAGTAGGAAAGGTTTGAGCATCTCTCAATAGGGAACAAGAAGGTAGAATAATATTGGAATATTTCTCATCCCTTTTGATGATTTACGAAGCAGCAGTTTATGATACGGTGGATTTTTCCATTAAACACAGATTGCATTAAACCACACAGTTTGACAAAATAAATGCCTCCAAATCTTAGAAATATTAATATAGGAGTTATGGGTTTTTAATCAGCCTTAAATACCTTAAACAGGCCATAAATGCATTTAATGTCAAAGAAAACATTAATGGGGTGAAACTGTATCAAGTTGGAAACATTGTACACCAACCGATGCTGGAAACATTGTACACCTATAGATTATGGAAACACTATACACCTACTGATGCTGGAAACACTATACACATATCGATGCTTAGATAATAGTACACCTACTGATGCTTGAACCACTAGTCATGTAATGACTCAGTGATGACACTGTTCACTAAATGACTCTTTGATACAGAAAGCACTATTCACAAAATGACTTATAGATGGCACTGTTCAAAATATGATCACCAATTAACTATTCAAAAATTGAATCACCAATACAATTATTCACAAAATGGATCACCGGTGGAACTGTTCAAAAAAATGGAATCACTGTCCACAAAACTGGAAATTTTGAAAAGTGTTGGGGATAAGTCAACTTTATCTCCTAGAACACCTCAAACACTATATTTTAACAATGAAATATATTGGAGAGGTCTAAGATATTTAATGATTACTTATAATTTTTTTTTCACATGTATAATTAAATTAAAATCATTAGATATGGGTATAGTTTTTCCATAGTGTGTTCTTATGATAAAAATTCCCCAAGAAATGGAAATTTAGTTCTTGATACCCTGATATAAAAGACACATATTGATGTATCTGGGGTATAAGAAAGGGGAGAATGATAATTAAGAATTTGAAAACAACATTTCAAAACATGGATTATGGTGAAGGTGGAACTTACTTAAATTATATTACGGTGGCTTTACCCGTGAAACAATAAGTGGTTAATTAACATTTGGGATACCATAATGTCGTCATTTATAGATATATAACTATTACTATATATACTCTCCAAAGTTGGATAGAATGTTTCAATCATAAAACCATATTTCAAGGTAACCTTTTTATTCCCTATATCTTATGAGTGGACATTTTATGTGAGTTATATATCTCACCATTAACCACGAAACCATGTATAATGAAGAATTATCATAATTCAAATAGTTATTTATTATGGTCTATAGTAAATATATTAGTGGAAGAGTTCATAAAAAAATGTCCTATCTATAAATAACAAATGTATAGAATTTGTTATTGGTTGTATTATTATATAATTACAGTATTCATCAGTGGAAGTGGGAGGGTATTTAAATGGATTTTATAACTAGGTATTTGAATGTGTTAAGAGGATAAAATACTATTGTTGACGCTCCTTTTGTCAAAGAATCTAAAAATCGGAAAAGGGGAATATCTGAGCTCAAAGTGATTCAACCTTTGAAGAAAATATCATAAATTGACAAAGGCATGAACAAAGGATCAACAAAAACTGCACCACGCAAGTTATGTCACTGTCGCGCAAGTTCACTTGCGCGACGACCTTGGTCGCGCAAGTGCTTTACGCGCCCTAAGTGATAACCGCCCGGTAACCGCCCAGGGTCTTCTCCTGCCTCTAAATAGACCTTGTGGTCCCCCATTCGAGAGGATCTTTTTCCAGAAACTCGGATTGAAGCTCGTGATGCCCAAGTCTCTTCTCAAAGCATCTGGAACACTTCTAAGGTAATTTCTTACCTATAATGGAAGATCTAAAGAGAAGAAGGAAGGCCTAAGTGTTGAAACTCATCATCACTTGCACGCCTGAGTGGTCAGCCCTAAAGGGAAGTGACCACACTTGCGCGCCGCCTTATTCCTTCAATAGAACTTGCGCGTCCCTTTTCTGGAAGAACCTCAAGAGGATTCTAAAGGGTTTAATAAAGAGTCACTCAAGTATTCTAATGCTGGATGAAAATCGCGCAAGTACCCCACATGTCGTGCAGGTATACCTGTGCGTCCAATACTTGTGCGCCCACGTAAGACTTGCGCGCCTTTCAAGACTTGCGCACCCCTACCTTTTTTGGGTGCCCATATTGCCCATTTTACCCCTCTTAAGCCATTTCACCTTTCCTATTCAAGATTCAGTCTTCAAGATACTCTTCAAATCCATTTATGGCATGATTTCATGATTTGACTTCCTTATTTGAAAGGAATTATGTGGAATATCTCTCATAACATAGTGATTTATACAACATTATGTCACCAAAGATTGAGAGTTCATTCATTCATCCTCATCCTTTAAGATGAGGGAATCCTTAACCTGGGTCTCCTTTTCAGGAATAATCCCCAGTTATAAGTCCTTTAATCTGGGCATCCTCCTCAGGAGTAAGCCCCAAATTCTTAAAGTTCCCAAACTTGGGCATCCTCCTCAAGAGTAAGCCCCAAACCCTAATTCCTAAACTTGGGCATCCTCCTCAGGAGTAAGCCCCAAACCTTAATTCCTTAACTTGGGCATCCTCCTCAGGAGTAAGCCCCAAACCTTAATTCCTTAACTTGGGCCTCCTTTTCAGGAGTAATCCCAATCATAATCCTTTAACCTGGGCTTCCTTGTTAGGAATGAACCCCAGTCATAAATCCTCCAAACTTGGGCCTCCTTTTCTGGAGTAAGTCCCAAGTCCCCTAAAATGGGCCTCCTTTTCAGGAATAAGTCCCAGTCATAAATTTTGGGAATCCTTCTTAGGATTAAGCCCCATGTCCTCTAATTTTGGGCATCCTTCTTAGGAGTAAGCCCCAAGTCCCTTAATTTGGGCATCCTTCTTAGGAGTAAGCTCCAATCTCAAATATGGGCATCCTCCTCAAGAGTAATCCCCAAACCTTAATCCATAACCTGGGATTCTTTTTCAGAAATAAGTCCCAGTCATAAATCTTGGACTTCCTTTTTCAGGAGTAAGCCCCAAGTCCCTAAATTTCTCTTTAACCAGTCCTAATTTACATTTAATCTGGGATTCATTCTCAGGAGTAAAAACCCAATTATCAATCCTCTCCTAATTTGTGTTTCCTTTTCAGGAATAAGTCCCAAGTTAGAGTGTTCAAATATCCATAAAGCACATATACCTTTATGGACCATGTTCCTGGATTTTCGCTTTAAAGTAAATCCTAAACTTCATTCATCTGGGCAGTCATACATACATAAGCCCCACATTACATTTTATGATTAAATCATTCATTGCACAATTGTCTATTTTTTTTACCAATACCACTTGTTTCTCACACCGAGCATGACTCACGTGAGCTTAGATTGTAAATGTAATTATGACATCCTTCTTTGAGCCATCAATCATAAACATCATACTCTATTTCTCGATCTACGTGGGTTCTGATTCCTTTCCCAAAACAAAGGATATGTAGGTAGCCCATCTACGGGTTCGATCCCAACTTTGAAATAATCTACGTCCTTCTGAATGACGCTAAACTTCAAGTGCTCCACTGAGTGGCTTTAAAACAAGTCTGGTCATCATAATGACCAAGAAACTTTTTTAAATGTTTTGAAGGATACCATTGAACAAGAATCTATAAATAGATATAAATGATTCTCTGTTGATGAAGAACCTCGAATACATATAAAATATTCTCTAAATTTCTTACATATTTAATCATTTATTGTTAAAACTAATGGAAAGCTCATTTTGTACTTGGTAATTTAATAAGGATTCACGAAAATAACTTAAATCTATAAAGAGAGTCCCGGAGTAGACAATAATTCCTCTCAAAAGGTGTGATGAGTCCGACCTCCCATCCTCTCAACAAATGCAAATTCCTAAGCCTCATCAGTCCATAAGCCAATGAGCGCCAACCTTTGGAAAGTTGGTCCAAATGGATGTGGAATCATTGGATGTTTCCGGTTCTACGAACAAACCCGTTAGAAACCGATCGGAACATTTGAATCTCTCATCCAGGAGGTCATCCCCTAATTCCGAGGGAAATAAAAATGGTGAACCCGACGTGAATCCTTAACCAAGTTAAAGTGGTGTTTTACCTATTTGTTAAAGCCCCTATTTAAAAGTCAGTAAGAGGGATAACAAAAACAATCATTAACATATGTGCTCATCCAAAGAATGAAGTGGCTGAATTTATCTTGATTATATCTGTTATATCAAACAGGCACTCTTTTCCAAGATCTTCTGTATTTCCATAATGGCTGCTCTCAAATTCACACTTGTGAATACTGCTGCTGCAAATACCAATGTTGATATTCCTACTGGATCGTCATCTGCTCTGAGGATGACATCACCTACTCAGCGTCTTCAACGCCGGGTATCAAATGCGGTGGTTAAGGAGTACCGTCAACACGGTACCATCCCAACTCTGGAGGCTGCCCGACATGCCCTCCAAGTAAACAACACACACAGGTCGTCCGGACAACGACGACCAGTGATCAAGAGGCAGGCGGTGCTGACTACCGTCTCCAACCGTTTCGGGTCATTATCCCCGGAACGCAATTTCCATTCACTCCCTTACTCTGAGGAAGTGAATGAACAGGTCCCTCAGGGCCTTAATTCAAAAAGACAGGAGTCCTTCCCCGAGGGCTCCCATCAACAATCGCCACGAGACTCGTGCGGTAGTGCGCCCTCAAAATGATGAGGGTACCGACTCCAGGTGTTCGGCTCAGGTTCTTCGAACCCGAGCAGGAAAGACGAACCGCCAGAGGCGGAATCCGGTTAACAATGGGCAGGTTTTCATCCCTGCCATCTCCGGAGAAGTCCACCAACCAAACATGGTGGCGAACAATGAGCAGTCACACACACCTGTCCGTTTTAATTTCGTTGTCCAGCAGACTCATCTGGCAGCATCACGCCAATCCCACTAGGCAATTCCGGCGGAGTACTATAGGAAGGAACATACACCTGCTTATACATCAACAGATAGTCAGCAGGCTTGTCTGACTACATATGATGGATCTCATCAACCGCGTTTGGTGAAGTGTAATCAGCAGGCATATACACCTGCTAATACTAATCAAGCCTACCAACAGTCTCGCTTGGTAGCACATGGAGAAGTCAGTCGGGAAGCCCCGACGACAAACAGGAGGCAGACTCAACTCTCTGCCTCCACACTTGAGTACTGTCAGGATTCACTAACAGGAAAAGGAGGACAGGAGCAGGCACATACACCTACTCCAAGACCAGAAAGGACGTATATCCCCGTTCCGGCAGCTGAAGTCACCAAGCAGATTTTGTCAATGTTGAAAGAGAAGAAGCAAATTCCTGCTCATATTCTGGATGCTTGCCAGGATATCATAACAGCTTCAGCATCATCTCAGGGAAAGACACATAAATCTATCCCTAGCAGTGGAGTGACACATCAACGATTCACTCCGGAACAGACACACACATCTGTTCCAGTCCAAGAGGGTTATGGGGCATACTCCCCCATATCATACGGACAACCAAGTCAGGCACATACACCTAATTTGAGTCTAGATTGTTAGCCTAACCTGGCCATCTTTCCTGATCAGGCACATACACCTGCTCAGAGTAACCACTTTCATCAACAAGTGGTTTCCAAAGAGAGTAAGAAGGCATCTAAGAAAAAGATCCGCCCAACACAGTCATGAGATCAATGGCCAATCTGTAACAAGGCCTTGCTCGATGCTGGAGTTCTTGAAGCCCTCAGACATTTATCTGTTGGAATTCAAGGTTCTACTCCCTCAGTTACCAATAACGGGAACATTAATTCTGAAAGTCTTCAACAGAAACTTCCTCATGAAGGCTTGCTTCATGAAAATTCAGTCAATTTTGAAGTTTCTTCTTCAGATGAGAGCCAAAAGAACCCTCTGTGTGGTAAGAAGACCAAGGCTCAAGAGATCTCATCTTTTGTTGTAACCCATTATGGTGGTCCTCCCCATGATGATGAACATCGCTACGAAAGTCCTCTCCGCAGTAGTGATTCACAATGCCTGGAAAATACTCCATTGGACATTGTAGTGACGAGAAAGCGCTCTTCTCTTGTTGCACTTGCAAATGCGAAACCAGTCATGTCTGATGCTTTATCGATAACAAGTGAAATAATTTCTCAATCAGAAGATATCCCAGGGTGTAGGTCATTCTCCAATCCACCCCTAAGTCATGCATCTTCTAGTTTGATCAATGATCTCTCTAACAATCTTGTTGAACCCGATAAAGCAACAAGGAAACACCAACTCTGGTCAAAACAGGTAGAAGAATCATCATTTAATGATAAAGAGGAAATGCTGAACATGAGGAAAAAACTGGCGAAAAGTGAGGTAACAGTCATGTTTTGGCCTTTGGCTGACTCCCAGTACGACATTCCAAATATGTTGACGGATGATGGAATCCATGATATTCGTCTCAACATATAGAAAACTCTTTGTAAATTTAAGAAGAAGGTATTATCTTATTATGAATATGAACATCATCTTAAGATAATAGAAGGGCTACAACGTCAGATTGATTTGGCATCTCTATCAGTCTCTCGGTATCCGAAGGCTGAAAAACAGCAGAGAACCCTTCAACGTTCATGCCTTGGCCCACTAAGAAAATTGCGTCAGTTAATTGCCAATGCTCCATCTGGTGTTCATATTAGAGGATGGGTTGTTCACGGAGCACTACATTTCACAGTGCTTTCCAGTCAGCAAAGCCCGCCGAAAATGGTCTCAGGCAATGTCATTGCCCATGGCCGGCCACAGTCAATGGGCTTTGTTCATAATCAAAAGATTGCTCAAGAACAAGCTTCAACTAGTTCCTCTCAAAATAAAGCATATAGAGAACAAGTTGTTGATTTGATCCTATATCAAGCAGGCGAGAATATTGTACAAGCCTCTCGTATGGAGCAAACAAATCATCAAATGACAGAAGTCTCAGAAATCATCCAACGGTCTGTTGAACTAGGTGATAAAAGTGGATATAGGTTAATGCATCCAACTAATTTCCGAACTAATATTCGCAAGATCAAGAGATAATTTAAGAAAGTCTCAGACATAGAATGTCAAGAGCCACCCCAGCTTGTCAGACTGGGGACTCCTTTAACCCAACCCTCAGAGTCATCAAATGGGATTCGAGGAGTTGAGCGGAAACAGCTGGAACATCCCCAGTTCACAAGACTGGGGACTCTTTCAAATCATCATCCCCTCCTCAGATAATTTTAGTCTTTTCTCGATTGGAGAAGAATCCACAAGAGGAACGAAGATCCAAATTATCAGGAGATTCCCTCCAAGTTATAGCTCATCAAGAAGTTCCTAAAATATTGAATCAACAAAAGGCAATTTCTCATCAAAGACATGAAAGAAGACAATATCAAAGAAATGTTGATAGAAGGGATGCGATTCATTATTCATCAATCAATGTCATCAATGCCTATGTTGCTAATCCACCAGAGGAGGTTCACTCAGGGGACTCAGATGAAGAGCGTCCTGCTCAAGAAAATGTACGCACAGATACAAATGAAGAAGGTGTGAGTACACGAAGTCAAAGGATTACTCCGAACCTAGGTAATCCACTTCCCTCTCTCCAAAATGTATCCAAAAAAGGGAAGGGAAAGAATCAGGTTACATATCCTTCCTCTGGAGAAGGTCAAGCGCTCTCAATAGAGCAAAAGTTTGCACAACAGGAGGAAGAAATGAAAGAATTAAGAAGGTTGAATGCAGAACTACTTCAGAGTAGTCTTCTTCTTAAAAATGCTGGAGTCCGACAGCCAAAGGAATTTGTTGCAGTTACTGAGATGGATCAGGAATATCCTCCTTTATCAGTACACCCTCATAGGTCTAATCCTACGGGTTAAGTGCAACAACGGTTGGCCGCACTACCATCAGTTGCAACACCAACCACCACATCTGTCCAAGATCCATTCATTACAACTACCCAAAACCAAGTTCAACCGGATATTTCTCAAAATTTGATAACTACTATTGAGTCATTAACAGCTCGGTTAGAAACTATGGAAGGGAAACAGGCGCAAGTTCAACCTGAAAATAAATTTTACCCTGAATGGGTAGATTCAATTTCTCCTCCATCGAGTTTTGGAAACCCTGTTTTCCCTACTTTCAATGGATCAGGCGACCCTGAACAACATTTGACACATTACGAGTCTTGTTGTGATCCTATGATGGGAACTCCAGAATAGCAAGAAGCAGTGAAACTCAGATGCTTCGTGCAAACCTTTCAAGGACCAGCTTTTGTCTGGTATACAAGCTTGCAATCCCGGTCAATCATCGGATGGGAGGATCTTCGTCAAAAATTCCTTCCTTAGTTCATCTGAACATTGCCAAAAACGACAGTTTTCGATTTTACAAACTGCAAGCAAAGGGAGAATGAAAGAGTCTCTGATTTCATTGCTCGCTGGAAGGGATTAACATATTCCCTGAGTTTAGCACTTCCTCAGGAGGAACTGTTGCTAATATGTGTGGAAAATTTGCGTGACGAATTACGCACGCCATTGATCCCTGTGAAATACACAGGAGGGTTTCGAGATCTTACTTTAATCGCTCAACAGATTGAAGATTCCCTTATACAGGCTAAGGCTAAATCTCGTGTAATTCCATCAGCTGCAGGAAGGAGAATGGGTAAAGCAGAAACTGCTATTGTTATGCTTAAACATGCACCTGTACCTATTTCTACTTCAAAACCTTCATCTTCTCAAAGGGCTCCACCTCTTGAACGCCAACAAAAAAGGCCGTTTCGTCTAATTGATCAAAAAGATCAACGACGAAAACAATTTTATGATTTGAAGAGTAAAACATACTCTTTCCAAAATGAGCAGGTTCCTTGTTACATCATTTCAGCTCTGGAAAATAATTTGGTTCAATTACTAGTTCCCAAGAGTCCAAACAAGGAAGGAGATGAAGACTGTCCCAATTATTGTCCCTTTCATCAAATGTTAGGGCATCCCATCGAGGAGTGTTTTGTCTTTAAAGACCTCCTGCAAAAGATGGTCGACTTGGGACAAGTCAAGTTGAAAGGTTCTTCGACTCAGGTAGCCTGTGTCACTGCTACAGTTCCAGAGGAAGAAGGTTAATGGAAATAAGTCAAAAGTAGAAATGCACAGAAGTATGATGATTGGATGGTCAGAAAGACAATCAATCGGACTCATGCCATTTTCCGAACACAATTAAAGATACCAATTGTGTCTTCTACCATGAATATTGCGGTAAAACCCTCTTCATCAGAGGGAAAATCCTCAAAGAAACGGCTTGATTCAAAGAAGAAAAAAGAATCAGAAGAAGATGAGTATGTGTCAAAGCCTAATTTGTCTTTGACTCTGGCAGACTTTATGCCATCTACTTCAATGCCACGGGCACCGCCCCATCAAACGGCACAGCCTAAACAGGCTAGTCAGGCAGAGTCTTTATCAGATGAAGAGTTAATCTTCGGTTCTGTAGATATGATTCAATTAACAGATCCATATTCCAGTCTTGATGAGCCTGAATTCCCTGTATCAAATAACGGAATCTGAGGAAGTTCTAGAGGTTTAGGATATAGGAGAAGACGTGGATCTTTCCGAAGCCACTACTCTAATTCTACCCCTGCTAGCACTGTGTATGCAGCAGAAACTCGTGGTAGAGCCCTTCAACGAGCTCAAAAAGAACAAGCAAGTTCTTCTGCCAATGTCCAACTCAGTTTTGGCATAGTTATTTTGGAAGACCGATTGAAAATTCCATCTTCTTTATCTCAGCACGTAAATGGACCTAATCGGTCTAATCTTCCAAAACCAAGGATTTTGCCAACTTCTATCCCAATACAAGATGCATCAGCTTCCAAAGCATCTGCTTCCAAGGTACTTGCTAAACCACATATTCTTTTTGGGAAACTCAGACCTCTAGATCAAAAGTATGATATATTGAAACACTTGGCCCAAGTACCATCCAAGTTATCAATTTTGGATGCTTTGAATCTGTCAAAAGATCTTCGGGAAGCACTCATTGAAGCTTTGTCATGTCCTCGGGAGTTTGAAGCAGAAATTACTGCAGCTGAAGTCTATCACATAGAGAATAATCCTGAAGAATGCCATGCAGTGATATCTTTTTCTGATAAAGATGAAGATGATGTTATGCATGGGAACATAAAACCTCTGTACTTATCTGGCAAAGTCAATGGTGTAGATATCTGAAGAGCTTTCATTGACAATGGTTCATGAGTCAACCTCATGCCCATTCGTACCCTTCGTCGATTGGGCCTCACAGAATCTGATTTATCTCCTTCTACCATGATGTTATAAGGATATGATAAAAATGAACAAGAACCAATGGGCGAAGTTACACTCAGAACTCAGTTTGGGGATCTTTTATCCAATTTGGATTTCATGATTGTTGATCAAGACTCAGCTTTCAACGTCTTGCTTAGAATCCCATGGCTACATCAGCATGCGGCTATCCCATCATCATACCATCAATGTCTCAAATACTGTTTCAGTGGTCAAGTTGGAACATTGTATGGTGATAAGGCCCTGTTCAAGACATGTGAGTCTCAATACATTGAGGCGGAATTTTATCATATGGAGGGAAGAAGGAAATCTACAATGAAGGAAATTACCAAAGTTAATGCTCCATATGGTTTGGAGAATATTCGAATAAATCCATTTACACATGTGAGTACAGATTATCTATTACCTATCAGTGAAATTGACAAAATAGGCCCAAATCAAAATACTCTTATGGAAGGATCCATAATGTCAATTACAACAGTTGACCCAGACAACATGGGAGAAATTGGTAACCTACCAAACAGTGATGAGAGCATAAGTGGTGACATTTTCATTTCATCTGCTGAAGTCCAACAAGTCTATACTTCGCCAATCAGGCCAGAAGAAGTTATAGCAACATCAGAGGTGAATAATGATGTCAATTCTCAGTCCATCATCTTCTCTTTATTTCCCAAAGAAGACCATTTATTATCAATAAGGTCGGAAATGGAAGCTTCTTCTTCAAAATGTGAAAATTTTGACATCTCTTATGATCATGAGAATTTCATTTTGACATCTACTATGCAAGTAGAAACAGAAGAAATAGCACGTGATGAAGAGGAAGAGGAAGATCTTAGAGATTCTCCTCCAGCATTTGAAGAGGGTATCTCTACCACTGTGGATGAACTCAGAGAAGTAAATCTGGGTACATAGAAAAATCCAGGCCCCACTTCAATTAGTGTGACCATGAACCTTGAAGAGCAAGAGATGTATATTTCTTATCTAAAGAAAAATAAAGATATTTTTGCTTGTAACTATACAGAAATTCCTGGGCTTGATCCAGATGTTGCTACTCATCATTTGGGTTTACTAAAAGAACATATAGGATTTAAACAAGCCGCGAGAAGAACACACCCAACTTATGCTTCAAAAATTGATGCTGATGTGGATAAGCTGATCAAATATAACTTCATCAGAGAAGTTCAGTATCCCATGTGGTTGGCTAATATTGTCCCTGTAAACAAGAAGAATGGACAAATTAGGGTTTGCATCGATTTCAGAGATCTTAATTGGTATTGTCCTAAAGATGATTTCCCAGTTCCGATTACAGAGCTATTTATTGATGCGACGGCTGGTTATTAAGTACTTTCATTCATGGATGGATATTCTGGATATAATCAGATCCGAATGGCCCCCGAAGATGAGGAATCTACAGCTTTCAGAGCCCCTCAAGGTGTGTTTTGTTATCAGGTGATGCCCTTTGGGTTAAAAAATGCAGGTGCAACATATCAACGCGCCATGCATCGTATCATCAAACCTTTATTAGGGAAGTTTATTGAATGATATGTAGACGATTTGGTGGTTAAATCCAAACAACGTTCTAATCAATTGGCGGATTTGGAAGTCATATTCCACAATCTTCGACAACATAATTTGAAGATGAACCCCTTAAAATGTGCTTTTTGGGTAACCTCAGGAAAATTTCTCGGCTTTGTTGTACGCCATCGTGGTATTGAAGTCGATCCTGAGAAGACCAAGTCAATCCTAGGTATGTCACCTCCTCAGAATTTGAAATAATTAAGAGGAATTCATGGACACTTAGCCTATATTCAGCGTTTCATCGCCAATTTGGCAGGAAAAAGTTTACCCTTTACCAAATTAATGAAAAAAGGAGTCACTTACCAGTGGAACTGAAGAATGTCAAGAAGCGTTTTATGTTCTCAAGAAATACCACTTGAGTCCACCGGTACTCAAGCCACCTGTTGAAGGAAGACCACTTATCCTCTATGTGACAGCTCTAGAGCGATTATTGGGTGCCTTTCTTGCTCAAAAGAATGATGCTGGGAATGAAAATAGCCTATAATATCTCAGTAGAACTATGCTTGAAGCAGAAACCTGGTATTCAAGTATTGAGAAGTGCTTCCTAGAATTAATCATTGTAGTCCAGAAACTGAGACACTACTTGCAACATCACGAGGTCCAATTGGTATCTCGCAATAATATGCTCAAATTCATCCTTAGTCGTCCAATGCTTACAGGACGTCTAGCAAGGTGGGAAGTTATTTTGCAGCAGTTCGACATTCAGTATGTATCTCAAAAGGAAATTAAGGGCCAAGTTCTGGATGATTTCCTAGCTGAACATCCTTCAGTGGAAGACACGTCTTCAGATATTGAACTCCCTGATGAGGAAGTTTTCTCTATTAAAGAGAGTCCTCAAACATGGGAAATGTATTTTGACGGTGCTTCCAGAAGTCCAACAGTGAAGAAAATGGAAAATCCTAAATTCAACAAAGTTTGTTTAGGAATTGTGCTCATTTCTCCAGATAAGGCAGTGTAACCTTATTCATTTTTATTGTGGGAAGGTGGTACCAATAATGAAACCGAATACTAAGCTCTCATTACAGGCTTGGAGTTAGCGCTCCAAGCACAAGTGAATCACTTAAAGGTGAAAGGTGATTCAGACCTGGTAATCAAACAAGTCAATGGGGATTATGCTATCAGAAAAGAAGAATTAATCCCTTTGTATGATTATGTAAGAGAGTTGATGGTAGAATTCTCTTCAGAACCGACATTTTATTATGTACCAAGATCACAAAATGCTCAAGCTGATGCGCTAGCCAATATAGCCACAGCTCTAGCAGATCCAAATCGGGACGAGACAACCATCAGTATTGCCCACCGTCGTGCAATTTCACCTTATGTTCAAGACAGAACAGAGGAAATTAAATAAATTAGTCCCATTCCTGAACCATATGGTCATACTACAGGATGGATGTCACCTATCAGGGAATACCTTCAAAATGGAACACTTCCACCAGATAGAGCCGAGAAAGAACAAATCTAGCGATGTGTAGTCAATTTTACTCTTGATGATGGCCCAAACCACATAGAGAATATTCTCTACAAACGTGGTTTTTATGGAGGTATCTTCAGATGCATTGATGGTGAAGAGACAATGGCTGTCATAAAAGAAGTGCATGCAGGAGTCTGTGGTGCCCACCAGTCTGGACATAGACTGTCTGATCAAATTCGAAGGCTTGGATACTTTTGGCCTTCAATGATACAAGATTGTGTTAATTTCACAAAGAAGTGTCATTCATGCCACGTATATGCCAACTTCATTCATCAACCTCCAGAGTTGATTCATACAGCTAAATACTCGTGGCCATTTTCCACATGGGGAATGGATGTGGTGGGACCTTACCCTTCAGCTACGACCAAGCAGTTAAATACATTCTTACTGCTACTGATTTCTTTTCCAAATGGGTAGAGGCAATACCTCTCAAAGAAGTCAGTTCTAAATGCATTATTAGCTTCATCAAGTCTAACATCATTACTAGATTCAGTGTCCCTCATACCATATTGACGGACAACGACACCAACATCTGTTCTTCTGAGGTGAAGAAATTGTATCAAGAATACAACATTAAATCCAACCATTCATCTCGGTATCATACGGCGGCCAATGGACAAATAGAAGCCTTTAATAAGACTCTTTCAAATATACTTCAAAAGATGGGGGATAAATATAAGAGATCATGGCCTGATAAACTCTTTCATGCTTTATGGGCTTATCGAACTACCACCCGCAATGCAACGCGGTCAACTTCATATTCGTTGGTATATGGAATAGAAGCAGTCTTGACAATTGAAGTTCAATTTCCCTCACTTAGAGTAGCCATTTGTGATCAGTTATCTATAGATGAGCAATCCCAAAAGCGATTGAATGAATTGGAACAGTTATATGAGAAAAAATTGTGCACTTTGCACCACTTGGAAATATATCAGAATCGAATAGCACGAGCTTTTAACAAAAAAGTTCATCTTCGTTCATTCATTCAGGGAGAATTGGTATTGGTTCTCAGAACACCAATGATACCAGGAAAGAAGACTCCCAAGCATGAACCAAAATGGGAAGGACCTTATTCAATACATAAGGTCTACTCCAATGGAGCTTATTCATTAATCTCAATGGATGGAGAACTCATCACGACTCCTACCAATGCAAGATTTCAGAAGAAATATTTTCTATAAACACAAAATATGGTCCACTGAACCAAGATTCTTACAATTGGTTCATACTTTTGTCCAACATGACGTTAAACTGTAGGAAAGGCCCTTTTTCGTCCAACATGGCGTTAAACTGTAGGAAAGTCCCTTTTTCATCCGGAAAGACGTTGAACTACATAAGTGCTTAAAAGTCCAGTATGACTTTAAACTACCTCATCCACGGTCTATTCATATGACCTTATACTATTTTCACTTTCATCCAACATGACGTTAAACTGTAGAAAAGAAGATGTCCCTGCAACATGACACTAAACTGTACAACACCATTTCGTCCTTGCTATATGACGTTAAACTATACAGCAATGGTCTAGTATGACCTTAAACTACATCTTCATCCCACATGAAGTTAAACTGTGAAAAAGTTCCCTAAACCGTCCAGCATGACCTTAAACTGCATCATCCCTGGTCCATGCATATGACCATAAACTATTTGCAAGTCCCTTATGTCCAGCAAGACGTTAAACTGTGACGTCCTAACTACATGACGCTAAACTGTATAAAAGTCCCTAACGTTCGGAAAGACGTTAATCTATATAATCATCAAAGGTCCATCATGACATTAAACTGCACCATCCACAGTCCATGCATATGACCTTAAACGATTCGCACATTCGTCCAACATGACATTAAACTGTGAAAAATATCCCCAATGCGTCCAACATGACGTTAAAATGGTGCACTCTTTTGTCCTTACTACATGACATTAAACTACACAGTTACCCCCTTTCATCCAACATGACATTATACTCTATTGTTTCCATCTTCCTAACTACATGATGCTAAACTGTATAGAAAATTCATAATACGTCCTACATGACATTAAACTGTATTTTGTCCCTGCTACATGACACTAAACTGCGCAGCACCAATAGTCCTAACTGAAAGACTTTAAACTGCATAGTCCCTTTATAAGTCCTACATGACATTAAACAATGCATTGTTAAGGTTGTTGTTACCTCTTGTTTCTCACACCGAGTATGACTCACGTGATCTTAGAGAAAACCTCAACCGTAACACTCTCTATGGGCCGCTAACCATGTATAAGTCCCAACAACTCTTTTTTATTTTATTTAGATCATTGTCCCCAAGAACAACTTGATCATTAATTCATTCTTTAATTGAACTACACAGACTTTGATCCTTGCCCTCCAGGCTGGGTATGTAGGCAACCTCCCGGGGTTCAAGCCCAAAAACAATCTCTTCACATAGGTTCACCACCATCTCATATGATGTTGATTCGTGAAACCGCCCCTAGAATCAATATCTTTACATTGATTCACTTTCGTCCTTGTTATATGACGTTAATCTATGCAACACTTTTGTCCGGTATAACAATAAACTACAATATTCTTTGATTTCCTCATTTGAGAGAGAACTATTATTGACATTGATTTTTTCAATCATGTTTTATTTCAAAAGACTACGTGCATACACGGCAATGCCTAATCTTTTTATCTTGGGTTAAACCATCATTGTACTAAAGTCCCCTTTCACCCGTACGAACCAAATTTGTACAAAGGGTATTTCTCGGACTACGTGGACTTGATTCCCATCTTTATGGGATACATAGGAACATTCGAGTGTCCCTCGAATCCAGTCCCATGTCTTTTGGGCCTAACCACAAATTTCACTTTCAGTCCCTTGGCTGAAAAGTCCTCATGAAAACACACACTGTGTAATCATTATTATGGTCCGAATTCTATGGCCCTAAACTAAGATCTCTCATACATTCGTCCTGAACGACGTTAAACTACATTTCAAGAACTACGTATGGCTTGATTCTCATTCTTATGAGATACGTAGTGAATTCCAAAATTTCAATTCAGGACCCAGCCACAACATGATTATGGTTATCATTGACCTATGTATCTCTATATACATTGGACAATACCCATCTTTATGTGTTATAATCCTAAACCATAAATATTTTCAGATCTTCATAACCCTTTTCATGACTTTTAGTCACAAAAATGTCAAACTTCTGAGAATTCTTTTTCTTGACTGTGCAGCACAAGCCCAAAGGTGACCTTGCTTAAACAGTCCACATAACAGACTTTTTATCCAAAAGATACTATTTTATTTAACTATGCAGCCAATTCCCTTAGGTGGCCCTGCATAATTCAACCCCCTAACGGGTTTGTTAAATTATGGTAACTTCATTCTTGGAAAGAATTCCTCTTTTGTCCTTATTTGTCTCAAAGGACAGTTTGTAGGGATCTGAAAGAAAATGGCCATCCTTAACATATTTGTCCCATATCCTTTTTAATGATCTGAATGTATTCCGGTCTATGGTTAATTCTTCTTCCCTATGTTTGGGTCAGACCTTCGTAGGAGTGGTATTCATCCAGTTCTTCGATAATCTTGTTTGGAAATATCTTCTCCATATTCAAGTACCTCTTTCCATACAGAAAACTATATACTTACGAAAATTTGAATCTCCATAAACATTCACTGGCTTTTAGCACTAAGAAATTAAATTTCCGAGAGTTCTTTTTTGCCTGACTATGCAGCACGTGCCCATAGGTGGCCTTGCATAAATAGTCTACATTACAGGCTTGTTAGCCAAAAGATACTATTTTATTTAACTATGCATCCAATGCCCTTAGGTGGCCCTGCATAATTCAACCCCCTAACTGGTTTTGTTAAATAATAGCAACTTCATTCTTGGAAACTACTTATTCTGATGCCTTTTAGCTCTTTTTCATATCATTTCTCAGATTCAAATATTATTAAGCCATAGTTTACATTTTTTTTATCCCTCATACTTGAGTATGGTAATATGTTTTCAGATAAATTGTCAAGGAATTGAATCAATTTTAATCCATTATGGTCAAATCTATTCCGACCTTGAACATTAGCCCCTTTTTTTCTCGCATTCATGACTTTATACTGCCCACAGAAGACAAAGGAACTCTGAATAAAAGTCAAGTTCCATCTCACTAAATATACATTTTTGTATGATTTAGGTAATATTGAGCAATTAAAAGAGTCAATGTTTGTAGGGTTATTTATAATAATCCTAGTAAAAATCAAACTATGCTTACTAAGCCCATTGGTTTAAGTAAATTTAAAGCAGGTAGTGAGAGAATGAAGGTACAAATAAGTGAAAGTGAAAGTGTTTTTCATTGATGCAGAAGAGTTAGAAGGACATACACAGACTGTAGTCTCTTCTCTTTTTCAAGAATTACAATACACTTTCAACATAACACTTCATTTGATTTACGGCATCCCGAGCTTCATCAGCAACCACCTGGAATTCATTCATTCAACTGGATACAATAAGAGATGGAGTGATAATAGCTCTTCTTGGAACAATTGTAAAAGGATGTTCTTGTGTGCGGTTTTAGAAATTTTTCTGCTGATCAAACAGTGACTCTGTTTCTGTCCAAGAGGCTTGGAAGATGGATACATGGATTTGAGAATGGAGCATTGGAAGTAAAGAGCCATTTGGAGAGAGTACTCTTTTCAGATATTTCTCTAATATCATGTTTGTCTTCTCTCCACCAACCGGAAGTGGAAAACATTTCAGCCCATGGGTTTTCCATTTTCATATCTGCAAGGAAATGGAATGGAAGGAGAACTTGAAAGTTCACACCATTGTTGTTGCTCTTAATGCACAGCATAACCGAAATAGAGGAGTAGCAGCGCAGCTGCATTTCTGTTGTATAGTTGTTTGCATTTGGAACATTGACTCCTTGCAGATGACCATGACCACATAGAGGTAGATGGATGCTCTGTGGAAAATTAGGAGGACATTTCTTCAAGTACGTAGCCAAATCTGGGAGAGTGATGTTGCAAATATCATAGTAATCATGGCCAATGATGTTCATCATGTCATCAATCCGCTTGCAACCCAGTTCATCAGCCGTTCCAATTCCCTTAAGAGCCATTGAATCTGCACAAAAGTTGAATAAATTAAACTATTAAATGGGTTTATCTTTCATAAAATTTGTGAAAGAATTCAAAAAAATGGCTATGGAATTAAGGCACGCATGTTTGGAGATGTCGCGCAAGTGTTACATGTGCCGCGCAAGTTTCTGTCGCGCATGTATCACCGCGCAAGCCCAAATGCCTTTACAGTAGCGCGACATCAAGGAAAACACTGGAAAACAGAACAACCTGCGCGGCTAAGGTGACCTGCGTGGTGAGAGCTTGAAGGTATGAAGTCCGGAAATCCATATGCTTGTACAGAAGTGAGGCCCTCTATTTATAGACACGGCCGGGACTTTGCGCGTCGTACCCAGTGCGCTTAAGGCCTGCGCGACGCAAACTTGCGCGCTGCCCTCTGTGCCCTGAATACTTGCGTGCCCCCTTTTCCTTTAGATGGATTAGATTTCCTCAGAGTCAAATCCTCATTTCTCTCCAGATCCAACTCTGAGGGGGGACTTTTGTTGACGCTCCTTTCGTCACAGAATCTAAAAATCGTAAAAGGGTAATATCTGAGCTCAAAGTGATTCAACCTTTGAAGAAAATATCAAAAGTCGACAAAGGCATGAACAAAGGATCAACAGCAACTGCACCGCGCAAGTTATGTCACTGTCGCGCAAGTCCACTTGCGCGACGACCTTGGTCGCTCAAGTGACTTGCGCACCCTAAGTGATAATCGCCCGGTAACCGCCCGGGGTCTTCTCATGCCTATAAATAGACCCTATGGGCCCCCATTCGAGAGGATCTTTTTCCAGAAACTCGGATTGAAGCTCCGGACGCCCAAGTCTCTTCTCAAAGCTTCCGGAACAATTCTAATGTAATTTCTTACCTAGAACAGAAGATCTAAAGAGAAGGAGGAAGTCCTAAGTGTTGTAACTCATCAACACTTGTGCGCCTGAGTGGTCAGCCCTTAAGGGAAGTGACCACACTTGCGCGCCGCCTTATTCCTTCAATAGAACTTGCGCGTCCCTTTTCTGAAAGAACCTCAAGAGGATTCTAAAGGGTTTAATAAAGATTCGGTCAAGTATTCTAGTGCTGGTTGAAAATCGCGCAAGTACCCCACATGTCGCGCAGGTATACCTGCACGACCAATACTTGTGCGCCCACGTAAGACTTGCGTGCCTTTCAAGACTTGCGCGCCCCTACCTTTTTTGGGTGCCCATCTTGCCCATTTTACCCATCTTAAGCCATTTCACCTTTCCTATTCAAGATTCAGTCTTCAAGATACTCTTCAAAGCCATTTATGGCATGATTTCTTGATTTGACTTCCTTATTTGAAAGGAATTATGTGGAATATCTCTCAAAACATAGTGATTTATACATCATTATGTCACCAAATATTGAGAGTTCATTCATTCAACCTCATCCTTTAAGATGAGAGAATCCTTAACCTGGGTCTCCTTTTCAGGAATAATCCCCAGTTATAAGTCCTTTATTCTGGGAATCCTCTTCAGGAGTAAGCCCCGAATTCTTAAAGTTCCCAAACATGGGAATCCTCCTTAGGAGTAAGCCCCAAACCTTAATTCCTAAACTTGGGCATCCTCCTCAGGAGTAAGCCCCAAACCTTAATTCCTTAACTTGGGAATCCTCCTCAAGAGTAATCCCCAAACCTTAATTCCTTAACATGGGCCTCCTTTTCAGGAGTAAGTCCCAATCATAATCCTTTAACCTGGGCTTCCTTGTTAGGAATAAACCCGAGTCATAAATCCTCCAAACATGGGCCTCCATTTCAAGAGTAAGTCCCAAGTCCCCTAACCTGGGCCTCCTTTTCAGGAATAAGTCCCAGTCATAAAATTTGGGCATCCTTATTAGGATTAAGACCTAAGTCCTCTAATTTTGGGCATCCTTCATAGGAGTAAGCCCCAAGTCCCTTAATTTGGGAATCCTTCTTAGGAGTAAGCCCCAATCTCAAATATGGGCATCCTCCTTAGGAGTAAGCCCCAAACCTTAATCCTTATCTGGGGCTTCCTTTTTAGGAATAAGTCCTAGTCATAAATCTTAGACTTCCTTTTTCAAGAGTAAGCCCCAAGTCCCTTAATTTCTCTTTAACCAGTCCTAATTTACATTTAATCTGGGATTCCTTCTCAGGAGTAAAAACCCAATTATCAATCCTCTCCTAATTTGGGTTTCCTTTTCAGGAATAAGTCCCAAGTTAGAGTGTTCAAATCTCCATAAAGCACATATACCTTTATAGACCTCGTTCCTGGATTTTCTCCTTAATGTAAATCCAAAACTTCATTCATCTGGGCAGTCATATATACATAATCCCCACATTACTTCTTATGATTGCATCTTTCATGGCACAATTGTCTATTTTTTTACCAATACCTCTTATTTCTCACACCGAGCATGACTCACGTGATCATAGAGTTTAAAAGTAATTATGAAATCCTTCTTTGATCCATCAATCATAAACATCATACTCTATTTCTCGAATTAAGTGGGTTCTGATTCATTTCCCAAAACAAAGGATATGTAGGTATCCCATCTGCGGGTTCGATCCCAACTTTGAAATAATCCATGTCCTTCTGAATGACGATAAACTTCAAGTGCCCCACTGAGTGGATTTAAAACCATTCTGGTCATTATAATGACCAAGAGACTTTTTTAAATGTTTTGAAGGATACAATTGACCAAGTATCTATAAATAGATACAGATGATTCTCTATTGATAACGAACCTCGAATACAAAAAAAGATTCTCTAAATTTCTTACATATTTAATCGTTGATTGTTAAAACTAATGAAAGCTCATTTTTTACTTGGTAATTTAATATGGATTCACGAACATAACTTAAATCTATAAAGAGAGTCCCAGAGTAGACAACAATTCCTCTCAAAAAGGTGTGATGAGTCCGACCTCCCATCATCTCGAACAATGCAAATTCCTAATCCCCATCAGTCCACAAGCTAATGAGCGCCTACCTTTGGAAAGTAGGTCCAAATGGATGTGGAATCATTGGATGTTTCCGGTTCTACGAAAAAACCCGTTAGAAACCGATCGGAACGTTTGAATCTCCCATCCAGGAGGTCATCCCCGAATTCTGAGGGAAACAACTATCATGTTTTTTGTTGATTAATTGATGAAATAAACTAAATTAAATATGATATGGGAGATAATTTTAGTTGATTTTTTGACAAAACTCTATATATTATATGTTGTGTGACATCATATATTTTCTTAGGTAATTATTTTAGATTGTGATTTATAGTTTATATTTGGGGTATAAAGAGGATTGAACTGTGATTTTGGAACACAGTTATGCCTTACTACAAAATTAAATCCAAATACATATGGTAAAATTTGAAGAATAATTCATTCATTGGAAGATCCAAAAAGAATATTAATATGCTATTATAGTGTATTATATGTAGATCATTTAATGTTTTGGTAATTTGAAAACAATAATTGTTGTCACTAATTTATAGATCTTATTTGGAATGTATGGAGGGACTTATTGATCACCATTTTATTGGCTTAACCTCTTCGAATTATAGATTACTAGATCTATCATGTTGTATATTGTAATAAATGAAGTTTATATGATTCTATAGTGGATAAATAATTCCTGTAGATGGAATAAATATTATGTGGTTTAGAGGACCAGACTATTGAAGTTTTCTTTTAGTGATGATGTATTATTGGAGATTCCACCTCAACATGAATATTTATTATTTGGAATTGGTGGTAACATTTCTCCATGATTTATTAGTTCATTTTATGCGATAAAGTATATTAGTGAAGTGAAATATTGATCAGTGCAACATCCGTAGTAAAGGTGGATCCAAGATGTTTTTTACATATTTTAGCTTCATTCATATTTTGATTTTATGTTACATGAATTTTATTAGGTTGAAGTGGTCATTGAAAAGTATGTAACCTATATTTTGAGACCCATAATGAATCAATATTATATATATAATGGATATCATGAGATAGTTATTTCTATGTCAATAATTATTTGGAGGAAAACAATTACTTAATAAAATCTTATCACATGATTAGTTGCCTGTAGGTGTATATATTGTGTCAAAGGAATCAATTAAGCTATGTCAAAAATTATTATTAAGAGGATATGAAAAATCTAAAAATATAGTATAAGGTAAGGGTTAGATAAAAACAACGAATGATGATTTAATCTTCTCGGTATTTATGAATTCCTTATGTATTTTAGAATGAATACTCAATATAAGGGTTTTTTGATAAATTGAGTGGATAAATGATAGATATATTTATATTTATGTATAGAATTATAGATTTATTGTATGATCTCTCCAACATAAATTACTATATTTTTATCATAAGAGGAATTTTCATCCATTATACATGATTTCATTCTCTGTAGTATGTGAGAAAAGTCTAAATAATAGTCGTTCCAAGGGTCTCTATACTAGAGGTTTAAGTAAGTGAATCTGAACATAATTTTCCATATATTTTTAATTACTAAAGAACTATGTTATTTATGATAGAAAAATTAAATATCATTATTCATATAAGTATTTGTTGATGTTGTATTAGTTATTGTTTTGTTTTCTTATAAATAGTTTTTGAACGATTGATGAGATTTTTTATTATTGATTCAACATTAGGGAAAAAATTGGATAAAAAATATTATAATTAATTTTGGGTAATGATGTAAGGGTTTATATAGAGCCATATTTTGTTTTCTAGAGAGTGTAATAACAAATAATATGGAATAGAATGTATGAAAAAAATATTTCATGGATTAATAACAAGATTATTTATTCCAATGAATATATTCAAAAAAACATATTCTGGATGGTGAATATTGAATATATTTGATCTATAGGATTGTTGATATAATCTATGATGAATACCACATGTTATGTACTATGATATTGAAGAATATATAGTTTTATTTTGGATAGTGGCTAATTTGTTTTTATACATAGGGTGTGGGAATGAATTAATTCGAATTTCATAGATAGAGATGAATAAGTTAATAGATCCAGAGGTCATGAGAATAGATACAGTATTATTATCAAATTCATGTTTTCATTTCATTTTAATGATAATTTCAAACATTTATAAATACAGAGACAAAAAATGAATGTGAAAAACTAAAGGTCTAGAATAATATTATAATTTTTGTTAGTAAATACCAAAATATATTGTATTAGTTACTACAATTTCTCATTAAGACCTTTATGAAACATCTTTTTCTCAGTGGTTGGTAGAGTGTATTCATTGATTTCTATAACTGTGATTATATGAATAATTTTATAAATTAACATAGGTATAAGGGTAGAAAAATTTACTAAATTAATTTTTTTTATTTAAGAAATGGATATAATATATTCTATTAATATTACTGTAATGAACACTTGTGATAATATCATATCATATTCACAAAAAAATATTGTGTTAGATGAAAAATCAATTATACCTCCCCGTACACACCCTAAATAGATGTTGTATTCCATTATGATAATATAATACAGAGGAGAGTTTTATATTACTATTTTGAATATGCTATTTATGTTCTAATTCATTTTCTACTGATGCAGTTACTCTAGATCTATATCATAGAGATGTCTTGTAAAACTGAATGTCTAGTAGAGGTATTATTGAATGAAAGGCTATGTTATAGGACTAGGTATACAAGTTTCCACGTTTAGATGATGGATTGAGAAAGAAAACTTATATTAAGACAACTCTATATGATACATATGAGTATCTATAGTTTTCCAAAGGCTATATCAGAATTGGTAAAGGGATATATAAATATTTATCACACTATTAAATGAAATATAATTGTTTATGTGTTGTGATCTATATTAAAATATATGTAACCATGTTCCATAGAATTCTCTAATCAAATCATAAAATTTGGTGGAAGCAGTTGACCTTATTTACCTCACTATAAATATATATGGTGGGACCACATGTAATGAAAATATGATATATTTTATATTCACCGGATAAATTGAATGTATTTTTAATATTATTTTTCATCTATGAGTAATATAATGATATAATGTTATCTCATGGGTGCTGGAATAAAGTTCAAAAAATGTAAATCTATTTATTATCTAATTCATTTAGTTTTCCCACTTTTTTGGTTTTTTAATGATGTATGAATGTTCAAGATTTTAAGGGTGAGATATTTAGTATGACAGAAAAGGATTAATTATTTTCATAATTCCCAAAAATCATTTTCTAAGATCATATTATTATGGTAGTCTCAAACGTATTTATGTATTTTAATTTTTAGTAGTCTTCTTTTGGGATAAGTTATTTTTTATCCCTACACGTGGTTTTAGAGATTTTAGTTCCTCATGGATCAGTGCACTTAGTATAAAATTATTTTGGTAACATTCTTATCTATATGTTTTCTTCATTTTATATGGAGTTAGCAATTTTGAATGGAATCAAATCAAAAAATAAAATTCTGGATAGTCAAATTTTTTTTGAGATGGACTTATTTATGATTGATACCAATGGAGGTTCATATTTTTCTTATAGACCTTGGGGGTTTTTTGAAAATATTCAAACGAAAATAAATTGATAAAGTGTGATGGTAAGGGATTCATAAAAATAACCTTGGAGTGATAACAATATCACTAAAGCATAATGTTTCTTATGACATTCATGTGGTGAATACTGAAATGGAGTTGATGAAGGTACTTACTGATATATATGAGAAGCTAGGTACATTGAATATGTAGATCATGGAACAAATTCTATTTGGACTGATAATGTCAAGTTAATGAATATTGGATGATTATTTTAATAAATTCCACTTGATCTCATGTTCTATGGATTTAGTATGAGTAAATTTCATAGATCTAGTGTGGGTCATGTTACGACTCTCATCACATTAATAAAAATTAAACGATATGGTGCTATCATCATCAATTCATATGGTTTTACTGACCTTTTTTTTAACGACATTCAATGTGTTATTTTAAAATAATATAATAGGTTCATGGAATTCCATTAACCTTCTAAAATACTGGTTAATGTTGAATGAATTTTATATTACATTTAATGGAAAGGTTAAAATAAATCTGACTAAAATAGAGAAGGAACTCATAGAATATTGATGTGTACCGTAACAATAAATTATTATTATGGAAAAAGGGAATGTAAAGATGGATTTTAAATATCACAATGAAAATTCTGAATGGGTTGATTCCAAATATTCCAAAAACACTATATATTATAATGGAGGTTGTATATGAAAATGTATAAATATTACATTTCAATAAGATAAAACTTATTTTATGACAGAGAGGGTATCCATTATAAATTATTTCTTTAAAAGGTCTACTACGGTCTATCTTAGAGATAATTATTTTTTTGACACGATAGGGAAGTGTTACATTAATTATTGAATTCCAAACAATAATGTGACAAAGATGCAAGGAGTTATATAAATTCATGGGTAATAGAAAATATATAATTTCTGTTGTCCATGTAGATAATATAGGTCTCAATAAAAGATTAATAGATTGATTATGGAATATTTTATATGGTTTTATTGGGCTGTAAATAGGTGTCAAATATGTATCATTATATTTTATTAGATGATCATATAGAATATTGATATCTGAAAAGAAATATTTTAGAAGTCCATTGTTATTGAATTATAGTCGTGGTAACATGAGTAAGAAAAATATGTTATTATTAGAAGATTATGGTATATTAAAGAATTTCCAAACAAAATTTATAACACTTAGGATGTATTTACATTAAATTTAAATAAATGTGTCTTTTATTACAAAAAAAGGATATCTAAGTCGTAGAAGTTAGAGATCATGCATTTGGATGTTTGGGGGACTTCCATGATTTATTCACAAAGTGGTTCATTGTACTTTGATACATTATTCAGGGATTAATAGAGAAAACAATATGGAATATTTTTTATCTCATATCCAAGGTCATTGGATTGTTTTTTATGAAGATACATAAGGGAGAGATATGTTGTAAATTAGCTCATGTTCTTAATGTATAATACTTGTATTGAAAATGGAAATAGGTATTTAACAAGGATTTTCTGGATAAAATAAATTAGATTTTAGAATACTATTACCTTGAAAACAAAAAATATTATTAATGTAGATGATAAAAATCAAACACTAGCTAATATGGAATGAAGTAATATGTTTCTACATATTTTAGAAATTGTTTTGCGTGAAACATGTCAACTAGGTCACTAATATTTTGAATATGAGTCAATATTAATAGTTAGTGAAGGTGATTCTAGAATATATTTTGTATCAAAATATATTATATGTATCCCAGTAAATTTTTTTCATGATTATTTACAACATCCATAGTGAATCTATTTTTGAGGAAATAATTGAATCCATTTCCCAAGAATGATTTTTATTGGATGTGGTTATGATACCATTCAGTTATCTGTTTGGGAAATTGAGAATAAAAATATCATTAAAATCCAAAATATTCCCTTTATTCAAAATATCATGACGAAATATGAAAACATAGTGGAAAATGTTGTCGATAAAAAATAATCAACTCCACATATTCAATTTAATTTTAATTAATTTTATAAAATATATGAAATTATAGAATATTCATGAAGCATAAAAATTCTAAATAAATTTTTAATTTTTAATTGAGTACAATAATTATCATAAAATGATAAATATTTGGGTATATTTATATAAAGTTATGTTCTAGTAGTTTTTTGTATCTGATAGGTTTTTATCACATTCTATGATATAGAGGACTACCTAGATAAGTCGACTGGTATAACGATTCATAAATTATATTTAATACAATATTTTTTTGCATATAGGAGATTATGTGAAAGGAAAAAAGTCTTCATGGTTTCTAAAATTTAGAGACATCATTGAATGATAAAATATATTTTTTATTTTAATAGAACCACGAATGAAATGATACTACTAATGGGGAATAAGGATGAATAAAAATGGAGTTCTTTGGTTGAAGTAGGAAGCATATAATATAAATAGGTACATGACTATGTTAGTTTTTAAAGTGTTTCAATAAATGGTATGGATATATTTCTAAAACATACTTTCTAATAATAATGAATTTGTAACCATTTTTATATTGTATGTTTTGGTATCTTTTGAAAGTGTACAAAAAAATAAATTTATATGAATACATACTTCCTTCATGGTGAATTGGATGAATAAATCTATATCATGTATCCAAAATGTTTTGTGTAAAATTGTACCAAAGAATTGTAGTTTTACTCAAATAATATCCTTTTTTGGTTTAAGTAACCAATAGGTTAGTGTACCAATATGCTTAAGGAATTTATGTTTGATAAGCGGTTCATTCACAGAAACTCAGACAAGTGATGCTATAAGTAGGTGTTGAATGATGTGGGTATCATTATCCTTCTCTTATATATAGATTATATTCACTTCTGTGTTTCATAAATGAAACAATATTTGGAGGTGGATGTTTATATGTCGAGGAGGTTTGAGATGAAGCATCTCTATAATGTTAATAATTTTTTAGAGATATGGATTGAATGAGATTTAAATATTATAACTATTATTGTTTCTCAAAGAATTTACATCCATAAGATCCTATATAGTTTTGGTATGAGTTGATATAATCCCATGTCTACTACATTAGTTGAAAATTTTAGGTTATCTGAATATAATAAATATAAAATATAAAATTAGGATAATTATATAGAAAGAGTTATAGTTTGATTAGTTGTTTTAAGTGTGATGTACACCATAGACAGTATATGGACATGCATTTTTCAAGGTGTGGGATTCATGAGCATACTCATGGAGAATTTAGGATCTAAGAATTGAGAAGTAGCGAGGTAGATCAATCGGTACCTAAAAGGCTATAAATCAGTAGGGTAGTGTTTTGGAATTGATTATTTGAAATGCAGGAATGTTGTTTAAAATTTCAAAAGAGATATGGATAATACTTTGATTACAATCATTATTTTATACCTTAAAAGTAATTACAATTAATTATATGTTGATATTGTAGCCAGTAGTTACATTATAAACAATATAAGCATATTATGTTACCATTATGGAATTATCAAATGAATTGGTTATGTTAATGTGAAAATTGGAGAAAATTATAAGGACGTTTGTAAATGAGAGTTATTTTGTTGCTGTAAAATTTCAAAAAAAATTAAAAAATTTGGAGCTTTATATATAAATGATGAACATTAAGATGATGTATCAATTCATTTAATGATGTTTGAGGATGGAGTGTTGGAACTATGGAATGTTATTCTATGTCAAAATATATCTAACATGCTCACCAATGTATTAGTTTTGAAAAGAATGAGAAATTACTATGCCTTTGTGGTACATGAGTGATCATAATGTTGAATGGAAAAACTAACTACTATTATAGAAGGGTTGAAAATAAAAATATTTAGATGTTTTATGATTTCTTTTTATCTTTAAATTCCTTATATAAGAGTGAAATTTATGTTATTTTTGACTAATTGTTTCATGTTTTTATAATCTATATCCAGATTGAGTTTTTCTTGAACATGGTTCTATATAATGGAGGAGGATTGTCATAGTGAAATTTCAGCTGAGAAAAGATAGTCTAGAAGTTGATGTTCCAAATCATGATGTGAAATTGGTCATGTTCAAATGATAGGTTGTCGATGTATTCATGCATATGGAAATCCCTATTTGATCCATTAGTGTAATTGGATTTTTACAAAGGATAAATAAGATTAATTAGATAAGAGTGTAAATATTTATCACACTATTCCCTACAAGACAACAGTTCAATTGTGGTTATCTATAAGAAATTAGATGTGACCATGTTCAATAATTGGGTTCCCATGAATCAAAGAAGTTGGTGGAAACAATTTACTAGGTGGACCCAAATATATATATATATAGATATTAGGTTTGAAAATTTTAATGACACCATTTCAGATCTAATATCCTCTGAATTATTATTTTATGAATGTAATCTTATTACTCTTATATGAATAAAAAATTAGTAGTGTTCTCGCATATATATAAGAATAATGAAGAAGCCATATCAAATCTCTTATTTGTAAACCATTACTTCTTTTTCGAATTTTTTAGTTTATTTTGGGATCTTTGAGTTTTTAATATTGTAGGAGTGATTAATTTAGTTGGAAGTTATGGTGATTATTTCTTTTTAGTTTTAAAACATCATTCTATGGGATTATCAGATTACAGGTGTTTTGTACATTGTTCCTTGCATTTAATATCCATTAGTAATTATATGTATTAGAGGTTAATTGGATGCCAAAAATTATTCCTTAATACCCTCCCATGTGTTGCATTTTTTTCCTTGATGATGATTAATATTTATGGATGTTTCATTATATAAGATAGCAAAGAATGTATCCCTTCTCCCACACCCTCAATGCGACAGCCTGACTTTTCAAGAGGGTTAAATTGTTTTTTTTTCTGCTCGATTCATTTTTTTTATCTCGATAATCATACATTATGGTTTAAAGAAGGTTTTTGGAGTGTGTGTGGATGGTTGAGAGCCCAGATCCCATGAATTTGTAGAAACATACAAAGATTCATTGTTAGAGGAAATCATGCATCTCAAACACCATGAATTTCCCTAAAAGTGTTGTCAGTTTCCATGGGAAACAAGGATCCACATAGTTGTATGAAACTATTCATGTTAAGGCACTTGCCTATGAGTGTTGAAGATATTATGGGACAAATTATTCACACTCGTCTTGTGAATGGTTAGCCAAACCTTGTGTCAAACATGTGAGGGGTCCCTCCCAAGATGGTGGGTAACACACGGTTGGCACACAGTTTTGACAACCATGCGACCAAACTTTGCATCACAGTGATGGAGTGTGATTTTAACTTTTTACCCTAATTATGCATATAACACCACCATATTTTTTCTTTTTCTCATTTACAGTAGATAACTATTTCGACTCTCTTTTTGATATCTTACTTTTCATAATCTCTTGATCAAGGTAGATCCTTCATCCAGAATCCAATAAAAATGTTTTTGGTCAAATTGGATCTGTAGCGATAAGATCTATAATGATATATCATTTTTAATAATTTATCTTATGTATCTTATGATATTTTTGTGTGACATAAATTACCTTATTTTTAGAGAGTTAGACCATTTCTTTGATTTTTTTCCATTTTACATCAAATATGATGTTGATATTAGATAAATAGTCTTGTATGGCCCTAATGTAGGTGGTCTAGTTGTTTTACCTATAAGGTGAGTAGTTTTCATATCATTTATGTTTTAGCACACACCATCCATTAGAATGTGTTACACTTAAATGTGATCTTTTCTTCTAAATAATTTCTTTCATGATATTATACACCCATAGAACCTTACTAATAGAGTAAAGGTAGTTAACCAATTTCCTTTGTACAAATTTTAGATTAACAAATCAATTTACCTTTGATACATATTTATATAATTGAATAAACAATTCTTTTATGTTTGGATTTTAATTAAAATGGAATTTTCACTTTTCTATATAAGAATTTAGTTGACCAAAACACAACCTATGTGTTTCTATTGATCTTGTACCTAAATTACATTGCCTTGATTAATTAAATGGATAACTAAACTCATATTAAAATTGGTGGAAATTCCAAACATCACATTATATCATTAAAAACATGTGTTATATAAATTGTACAGTGTTGGATATTTTTTCTATCTAGATATAACTGTATGAGAGGTTATTCCTCATGGTTATTATTATTATGATTATTCCATTGTTATTGGTTGGTGAATAATGGTTGTGGGGATTATAGATAGTTATATTTTACTCTCCCTTATATATGGTGTAGATAATGATGTATATGTCTGGTATACTAGTATTTGGATGATGGAAAAGGTACACTATGTTCCCTTACATGTGGATCTAGGATTGACATCTCACCCAACCTATCATGACTGATAGGCATAATTAATCAAATTAAATATGAGATTAAGGACAGGCACCCTCTTTCTAGAGAATATTTCTTGTTTTACTAGTAATGGATGCATGAGGTATTCCTTGAGTCCATATTTCACCAAGTATTAATGTATATTACATCATATGTCTACATGTGCACAGGTAAAAAAATGTATTCAGTATATAAATAAATATATTGATAAATATATTATATATGGTTATTGGATTAGAAATATTCCATATTATGATGAAGTAGGTTGACTATTCTTGGGATCATAATGAAACCTAAGGAGATTGGTATTTATTGATTTTGAAATGTCTACATTTTCTTCACCTATAGATTGTCGTTTCTATGAACAAAAAAAAGAATATTTATAGTCACCCTTGGTGTTGTCCTATTATTTTTATCTCACACCCTAATTGGGTAGCCTTTAATACCTATGTAGATGTTATGTTTGTAGGTATGGATATGGTCAATAATACTTCTACAAAAAAACTATCTTTTTCACTTATTGTTTGTATTATGGGAGCTGTGTACAGAGCATATAGTCAAGATGATAGTGGAGTATTCATTTGTAATTTTTTATTTTGGAATAGCATGTCGTATATGCCGGTCCCATTTACCCCATGTTTCCTTTTTTATATCAGTATTCCCTGACCTCATCATCTCTATGACTCATCATATGGGACCTTGATTATAAATATAGTCTCTTAGTTATTTATACCTCTATAATTGATTCTCATTTGGTTTCCTCTATGTAATTAATTTATATATGATTCTACTATTTTATGTTAATTTACTATATATAATATACAACACTTATATGAGTTTATAATCTTTCCATTGTACCACCTCAGAACCTCACTGTTAGTCGATGGACTATAGCATATGGGGAGGCATGGTTGGGACCATGTGACCCTCTGGCAAAAGGAACATGTCAAGTGGATCCCTAGTTGGGACATTAAAAAGTGGTAACATAGCTACTTTTTCATTTTTTGTTACTAATTTTGTATTATAAATGTCTATGATGTAATAGAAATTGCTAAAAATAATGTGCATGAGAGAAGCTAACCCACATACAGTGGAAACCAAAATTACAAGAGATGTGTTATTGATGTTATTGAATATCTCTTATTATAGTTTATATGACTTCCCCATTGGGTGATGTACATTTATTTTGATGTTAATGATATTATTGTGGTGTTTTATTTTTTTCCATTGGACTATTCAATAAAGGAGTTAGCATCTCATGCATCCTCATATGCATAAAAAGAAAAATGTCCCATTTTCCAAGCCATGTTTACTTTCTTCATGAATTTTCAGATGGAAAATTTTAGTTCACTAAATATATATATATATTGTAGTGTGTGAATTTTTTTTGGAAGAAAATATAATTTTAATAATTAATGTACCAACATCAAATTTTTTTCCCCATATATATTTATAATGAACTGTTAATTGTCCATTTATACAAAGTTTCTAGTTCGAGACCTAATGGTTCTAGACAGTGATATGTATATTAAATTAAATATATTAAAATGTAAATGATGTTAAATCCTTAAAATAAAGTGGTTACCATTAAATCATATCCTAATTGTAATGTTCAGGGTTTTTGCTCAATAAATTTGAATTGAAACCCCATATATCAAAACCCCTTTCATATTATATGAAATCTATACCAGAATTTGTTCTTAGTAGTGGGTTTATGGTTGTGTATCTTATATTATTATATCCTATTTTTGATTTAATTTACTACCTAGACCTGTATTATAGAGTAGGGAAAGAGTTGTGATCTTTTTAAAGGAATGATTTTTACCATTCCTATAGTATATATGAGATATTTTTATCTATCTTGTTATATAATGAGGGATGAATTTGGAATTGTATAATCATGCCACCACTAGAGCCTCATGTCATATGACAAGAAGGTGGTGAATACCTTATATCAAAGGTGGATGGACCTAAGACGCTAGTATTAAATCCTGATGGTTCACCTATTGAACCACATATTGTTCATGATATGGGAATAAACACTCAATTTTGAGAAGGATTTTACGTAAAATGAACCATATACAAGATTTTTCTAAACCTTCCCTGACAATGAAATATTGGAGTCAATAGTTTCATTAGTAACATAGTACACCTTTTCAAATTATAGTGGATCTCATGTAACAAAGTCATAGTTGGAGGACGTTCATTGAGTTTTTGAGCATCTGGAGATGCCGATATTGTGGAGGATCAAATAAATATCCCACATTGTGTAAGTATTTTATTTAATGGTAAATTATTTTCATTAGTTAAAAATGGTTACCAATGAGATATTAATATCGCATTAATGTTAATATTGTGATGAAGTTGTAATGTTAATGGAGATTGGATATATTTCTCAATTCATGATATTCAAAGAATCATATGTTGAAGACATTGAGCTTTATAGTGATTCCCAGATAATTTTCAAGGATTGCATAGACAAAAGTGGATGTTTATCATGAAAAATACTCCATGTAACTCTAACAGTAGATGACCTCGTTCTATGTTCAAATAAATATATAAAAGGTGATAAATTTTTTCAATAATGATGAAATGATTTTTGATGTAAAAAACGTTCATAGGAATTTTTATTCTAAAAATAATAGTTGAAGATCATTTGAATTAGGCCTTGTAATATTTTACTATTGTATTCATACCACGAAAGGGGTTGATGAATATTCATATTCAAATTTTCACGATGGAAGTAAATTATCACTTTGATAATTGGTGAAGAGAAGTTTGATGGATTGATGAATTATATATGTACTTCTCTAAGTAAAATGATGTCTACAAATCGTGAATTGTTTTCGATGATTAGTTTTTCACTATATATTATTTGTGGGTTTTTATAAAACAAATTCTAACCATACATACAATATAATACAACATCAACCATGGATTAGATTGGACACAAGTTCAACCATACCCATGGGAGGTTATCTTGAGACACATAGAAGCTGGTATAGGAAAAGAGTTGTCATTGGATGTGTACATGGACGTGTTTATCAAACAAAATGTGAACGACTGAGATACATATAACATGGGAATGAATCTCATGAACTAATGGATTTTTTGTGTAACAAACCATGTGGGGGTGAAGGTGTGGTGTGATATGGCTGCTGAACCGGTGATAGATCAAATGGAGAGTGGTGATGGCTTTGCTAACAAAGCATGGGGTAGAATATTAGAGTGTTTAATATGTTTGTGTGTGTGGGGGGGGGGGGGGGGGGTAGATTATGCCCAACTATTCATCTTCGTTACAAACATATTGATATAACGTGGACTATGTAATTGGATTAATTAGGGTTGTCTGATATCCCATTAATTATAATACGAAATAATCCATCCATTATTTGAAAACAGAAGTCATCTGGTTCCTCCCAGCTCTTGGTACTGACAAAGTTTCACAGGAGAGGATGTCTAAATCCCCATAAATCAAATCCAAGGACACAATGATCAATATGAGGTTGAAATAATGGGAATAATATTATCCAAGAATCATAAAAAATCTTTTTTATAATTAATATGTAGATTCCTTGGTTGAACTATAAATGCAGGTATATGAGACCATTTGAACTTCGAGCATTCAGGAAGCTTTGTTTCACATGTTAATAAATGCATGCACATGATCATTTCATCAGAAAGGAAAAGCCTAAATCAAAAAGTAAAAAAACCATGATTTTTGGAATCATTTAAATCCATAGTTTTAATATATTAAAATATTATAACCTCATCTCATTTAATGGGTCCTCGAGATAACAAAAAAACTAAATCAAACAAGGCATGAGAGGTAGTTAACGACATTGTGTACCTCACCTATAAATATCAACACACTAAGCCTGATTAAAGAGATTTAACATGTATTATATTCAATAGATATTGTTTTTTTAAATAGATCCTCTCAACGCATTACATTATTCAGGAAGGAAAGATGCCATGAGAGCCTTTAAAGCCTCGTGAATAAGGGGAGTCTCATGAACCTTCTTGGTTTAGTGAAGCATATCCATGAATGACATATTTCATAGTTTACCAATAGATTTTAATGTAAGAAAGAGGATATAATAATATAATTATAGAATCATAAATATATCATAAATATCACAAATATTTAATAAGTTCATATCAATATTCATACAATTTAAATGGAGATGAAAAATGAATTACACCACAATGTTGAGATGGTAATCCATACATACGCAGAAGAGATGTTTTCGATTTCCATGGGATAGAAAATAGAAGGAAAATAGTTTCACCAATACCATAGTAAAATATAATTACATTTATGATATTTGATTTTTTATTTTATTATGGATACCATAGATTTAATGGTGATAGATAATTAAATTTATTAAAAGAGGATGGGGATGATGATTATATCATCTTCAGTAAGCCTCATTTAGATCCATTATTATGGATCATTGGAAAGGTATTTTAAGAATAAAAGGACAATTAATTCATAAAAATGGTATTTTAGAAGAGAAATTGATAGGGGTTTTGGAGCTATAAGGGTTAATGTTGTGTAAAGAAAATAAATTTGAGTGTTCTTTTCTAAGTGGGGGAGATAAAAAAAATGTAATTTATTAAATGTTTACATTATAATAAATCACTCACAAAACAAATGCATCAAAATGAATAGATATTTGATAGTGTGATAAGACTAGTTCTAAATATGATCTGAGAAAAGGATTTAGAAAGGATTAGTTTGTAAATTCACCCTTATTTATTTTCATTACCATAAGTAAAATCATTTTCACCTTAACTATAAAAATTCATTTTTATAGTTTTTGATATTAATTTTGGGTAAAAATGAAATTTTACCCATTAAAAAATTTATAAATTATGATTACATATATTTCACCAATTTTATGAAATTTGATCTTCAATGGTGGATGAGTTTTTAAAATTAAGCGTGATAACCAAGATGAAAGAAAATTTTCAGGAAAAAATATCTCTTAAGTATACAATGATTTTATACAAAAATAATAATAAAATTAATTAAAATCACCATTATTTTATTTCAAATAATATACGTAAACTAATTTCCCTTTTAAAACAATATCTTTTCATTTGTAATTTTTTTAAAAAAAGTAATTTTCTATAAAAATGTATCTCTATCATTTCATTGAAAACTAATTATATATAAAAGATTATAAAAAATTTTCTCTAAGATATTTTCTAATTGTTTATTCAAAAAATTGATATTCATTTTTTAAAACAAAAATTATAAATAAGGAAGAAAATAAATTATAACTATTTCTCACAAAATATATAAACGCCCTTTTATTAGATAAAATTAATTTTATGAAGCATATAAAGACATTAGTAATAATATAATTTCATAATCTAAAATCATTACACAAATTTATAAAATGTAGTAATTACTATTCATAAAGAAAATTTAACATCTATGTCCAAACAATATACTATATTACAAATCATCTGGACATAATTTTTCAAGTATTAAAGGCTATCGTGAAAATTCTTTTTATATTAACACACACACACACACACAAATATATATATATATATATATATATATATATATATATATATATATATATATTATAAAATCTCAATGATTTAAATTCTACCGACATAAAATAAATTTTACCCATAAAACAAAATAACTTTGATATAACAAATTGAGGATATTTCCATTCAATTAGATCCTCAGGTTCTTAGTTATAATCATCAAATATAAATTTCCTCCAAAGAACATTAACAAGGTGAGTAGTCTTATTCCAGATCACCTAATCTCTAATTTCCAAGATCTATAATGGTTGTTATCGAATATAATTATCATGATACAGTGATACATTATTTTAAATTAGTACTTGTAATGTATCATGTTTGTACTTAATTAGAAGATATACATAGAAGGCATCCTGAAAATTAGATTGGTTCTATGAAAGTACCAAGTGATAATCTATTGTCCCAACTTGATCTATAGTCTTTAAGGGGCCAATATTCCAATGTCCCAAGATTCCATTCTTATCAATGTTCATAACCTCCATCCTATGAGAAATTTATGGGAATAAAATCTCACCATCATAGAATTTCCTATTTCACTGACTATGGTTTCCATAACATTGTTATTGTCTCTAATATACCTTGATTTATTGATAAATGGATGTAAAATTTTCTACCATTTCAATACAGATTATTAGACCCAATACATATATTTATCCAAATTGATCCATGAATTATGGATTTTTACACTTATTTCGAGAGAGGGACAAATATTGATCCATCTGAAAGATTGAGTTAAATATATTACTGTATGAAAACCTAACTAGAGGATGATATTGATCCAAAAAACCATTTAAATCCTTATAAAAAGTCCTAGGTTTTTCATATAAATTTTCAATGGTTCTCTTATACTGACTATCTATATAATTATGCTAATAATTACTAAATTAGATCTCTGAATAAATATTATACAAAATACTTCTCCACAACATTGAGCTAAACCTATGATCTCAATCATATACTTTATAATATGGGACCCCATGAAACATTTCCACTTACGTTATGTATATTCATGAAATATTATGACGAGAGAAATATTATACCATATAAATGAGTTGTGATTTATTTATAAGGTGATTGGATATAACCCCAATATAATTATGTATATTAGACTGATTAGAGATTTTGATGAAAACAACATCATGATGTTTTTTTATTTCTATTTTAGTATTGGTGTTAGATTTAACATCCCTTTAAACTTTAATTTCTCAGCCTTAACATATTGGCATTCTATGAAATGAGATACATAATCTACAATATCAATATTCATGTTGTCCCAAAATAAATTCTCCTCAAAATATCAATATATCATCATACTTTTTTGGGTAAATAAATAATGATGAAATGTAAGAAACATAAAATAGATCCTTATTGGTGACTGTAATTGATGGGACACGAACAAAGTTCTTAAATGATATTGTTCTATCATAATCATCGTTGAAATTAGGATCATTTCTCATATTCTATTCAAGTTCAACATCTTTATTTTTCAACTCTTTTATCATTACATGGATATATTGTTGAACAATCCTTCGAGAAAGATATTATCTCCCCCTTAATTAATGATTTCTAGATCTATAGTTTTCAAATCATTAAATACTTGATATTTTATGATCCTAGTCATAGATAAGCTAGTATAATCTGTTCAACATAATGAATAAACAAACTTTTTCATTTTCGAGGGTGGTAACATATTGAGGTGCCATAATCTTTAATCAAATCCAAAAATCGACTCAAGAAGATATTCAACTATTTCTAAGTTAATATAAAAATAAAACATTTATAATCAATATATATGTATCATCATTAAATTTGATGATAATTATACTAAATAAATAATGTATAAATTACAATATATATCTCTAAATCATATACTGGATGATATTTCTTATTTACATTTAGATTTCAGGAGGAATAAATTATTATAATATCATTATTGAAGACGATGAATCCCAATATCTTATTCAATGATTCAATATAGATAAAAACACTTTTATACTATAGGGTAGTGTAAGGTCATGTGTACTGACTAACATTATTTTCAATTCCTTGAAATGTTCCTCTAATTCATATGTCCATTTGAACTTGACTTACATACAATATAAATTGTTGAGTAGACTAGAAAAACATGATAAATGTAATATTTAATGTCAATAATATCGGTGAACACCAATAAAACTATATATATCAGTTTCTAAGGTTGTTATAAGCCAATTATAAACAATGTTTTCTTTAATAGATCCAATAATATAACCATGGGTGAGATTATTTAACCTAAAATTATAATTTCTATCTAATAAAAATTATGGTATCTTTTTCATACATATTATCTTTCTTTATGGATATAATTTCAATCCCCATAGGGTCTTCATAAACTACATTTATCATCGAATATATAATAATATCATCTATTAAGACATCCACAAACTGATCATGGAAATATCTAAGGTCACAATTCAATAAATAAAAAAATATAGATGGGTTATTTTTATGGGAAAAAGGAATAAGGATAAATTCATAGTGACCATGCATCATATATATTGTTTTATTTTTTATATCCTCCATATTGATCCAAAATTAATTATAACATGAATTAAGACCAATCATGTAAAAGTATTGATCACCGTGTAGTTGATCAATCATGTAATCATTATAGGGAATTTGAGTTGTATTGTTGATTTTTTCCTTTTTACATTTCTGATAAATAATATGGTTTCACAATGATATATCTTTATTTATAATGAAATGAATAAGGGCACACCATGATGAAGAACTTGTTCGAATGAATACCTTCTCATGATTCTACTGGAGTTGCTTCATCATCTCCGTTAACACATTCATGTCCATTATATATTAATTATTTGATATAGGTTCATCACTAGATATGAGTTATATTAAAAACTCAAATTTATTATTTTCTAAAATACCAGGAAAAAATTCCATAATGACAATATAAAAATTCTATGAAATTGTAATATCTTTTATTGTTGATTTGACCCTAATTATTGTATATAATCACAAATTTTTTATAGGAATAAAGGCCCATATTATAAGATCCCATCAATAAAACATACCTATTATAAAGACTTTAGACTAGAATTAAAATTCATACATTTATAAAGATCATTTTTGTTTAGTGTTTTATAGAATTATTACATTACTCTTACATCAATACCATATATAACTAAGTTGATTCATCTAATTAGTATCCATTAATTATATTAAATAATTTTTTTAAAAAAAGAAACATATTTTTTTTCATGTAATATCATCACAAACATGATCTTGACCTCATCCTTTTTCCCAATCATCACTAAATCCCTATGATATTTTTAAAAACATGAGATGAGAAAAATATCACTTAGGTTCATAAATGATGAAAATCGTTAGTTTAGTGAATATCATGGAAAACCATGAAAATTATATTGTATAAAACACATATTTATACCCATAAAGGGAAACATCTTTTTCAAAATTGATCAATTTTTTCCATTTCTAAATCAAATGGTTTCCATGGAAACATGTTGGATAGAATTGAGAAGTCACATTGGTTCCATTGGAAAACACTACCATATCACTCTAATAATCACACTTATAAATGGAATTATTATATAGTCGACTTCCCCCTTTATATAACCCAATTCATTAGAGTGTTATATGTGTACACCAATTGTATAAGCTATAATGGGATCACATATGAGCTATAATGGGTCTCAACAATTCATAAATAAATTTCAAGGGCTATGTCGTAAGAAAACTGTTGAAAAACAATATTAAACCCATGTGAAAAATATTTCTTATATCAAATGACACATTCATGTAAAAAAACCCTTTTTCAATAAAAAAATTCCTTGAAAAAGGGAAAGTGAGCTATTATTTAATGATTACATGAATGATTTTAGATGGACCTAAATATTAAGTATTTAATAAAATAATGGGAAAATAATTTTCACCATATTTATGAAACAAGATTGTTTTTTTATTTTTTAATTAAATTTAATCAATCCCCAAAAAAATTTTCTTTTAAATCCTTTGAATGAGTGTTAATGAAAATAATGTACTAAATTCATTAACCTGGGAACATAATAAAGATATCATTTACATATAAATGAAATATAAAAACCTATAAAGGAAAAAATCAATCTATTGAGTCATCAATATGGGGATAAATTCATTTCATTTAGTATAAATTAAAATATAGATTTCTTTTGAACTTTTAAAAATGAGTTGAAATAGGAACCTTAAAAGATGATTTTTAAAAGAATATCACTTATCTTGTGAATGACTTGTCACATATGATCATTATCATATTGAATTAAAAAATTATGTTATTTTTATATTTTACTAAGATATTTATTAAATTTCATTATTCCTTCATTTCATTCAATACATTGCTATAAATAATTACTTAATAAATTAAGTTCTTGTTAGGTTTATTTGATGATTTCGGACACATATGTCAGAATTGAATTTACATGCTTGACTAGGATGAAAGTAGTAAATATTATACTATATATAAAATAATATGTATGAAATAATTATCCCTTATATATATAAATTATAATTTTAAATCCAATAGTTAAATAATGTTATGAAAAATTGATTTCCTTATAATCATGGAGATGATAGGTTGTACATCTGCATGAGTAATGATTCTATTTTTAATTGATATTTATGAAAAGAAGATAATTATTATTTTCTATTTATGTAATGACCATAATTTTATAAACATAATATAACTCTTTAAAATTTACTTATATATATTAATCATGAGATTTTGGAATGAAAAATGAATCACACTGCTTCTTGGAGGTGGTAGTCCCCATGTATACATGAATAACCATATAGTTTTTTATTGTTAATGGAAACCAAAGAAGATAAATGGTATATTATATTTATATTAGGATAAATAAATCATTAATAAAATATATAAACTTCAAATCCATAATTATAATCAATTAGTTAAAAATGGTAATATAAAAAATTTACACCAGTTCGTGAGGTGGTAGACCCACATACACATGAAATAAGGTTCCATTTCCCCTTTCATGGAAGTAGATATATATATATATATATATAGTTTTCTATATTAACATATTAAAATCTTCGTATATGAAGCATATTAGTGTTTTTATTTTATTAGGGTTGAATAATGTTTTATGATGGTTGAAAAATAAAAAAAATAGAAACACTCGATTAAAAATGACCCCTCTTATTATAACAACCATCGTTTCCCAACACCATAAGAACACTATTGTTTGTTTTAAGACAAAGAAAATACTTATATAATTATTATAGGGAATATAATATAGTATTTTGGTAGTTTTATGTTAACCAAAATGGGTTTTGAGATTGGATACATGAGAATAAGTGGTTCCCTTTAAAAAGAGATGGGGGACCAGTCTTATAATTTTTCAAAATTATTAGTTATTTTAAATTTTTATTTAATTAAAAAATTCCAAAAAAATTATTTATTTAGAATATATAATGATTATGAGCATAAATAATATCATATTATAATATCTGTACATTTTTTTTTCAAATTTATACCCTTAGCATTTTGTTTTATCCCCTTGTTATCTCTTTTGAAACATATCTTGACGGCACTCATTTTTACAATTAGTGGGTCAACATATTAATTATAAATGTTAAAAATCCATTAAATGGGTATTGTTTTACATTATCATCTATATCGTTATCCCATAGAAGAATATATTATTTTTAATAATTTTAAATCACTTCAAAAATATATTATTTATTGTAATATATCATTAATGTCAATTTTTAGAACTTCTTAATAAATATAATTTATAATATACATAAAAATTATTAAAATTAGAAAAAATAATTTATTATTTCTTTAATATATCATTGAAATATAAAGAATATATTTTATCAGATTAATTATATCAATTTATATTTATTTTAATATTTTTATATCATTTACTTGAATTTTTACAATAGTTGAATAATTACTATGTTATTGCTGTGTAATAATTTAAGGTAATTATTAATTTAATAAAAACTAATAATAAATTACCATGATGATTATAAATATTTTATTAATAATAATACTATTTATAATTAAACATATCTTGTGTTAATCCCTCTGTAAAAAATATTATATTTAACAGAAATAAGATTGTGACATATTGGACATTTCATTAAATAAAATAGTATTAACCTTATAATATCATAATAATGGTGAAAAATACTTCAAAACAAAACTTAATATTATTATAGATGAAATAATATTCATGAATTAATATTTTTTAGAGTGTTTCTATTAATTTATAGTTCTTAACATTTACTTTTTAACTTCAATTACCAATTTTACCATTTACCAGGTTAGCCAAAATAAGTAAGGTTACTATTAATATCGAAAAAAAATTAAAATGGATCTATTTAAATATTTTAGACCATGTATTTATAAATACAGATCCTATTTTTCAATATAAAAAACAAAGAATTAGAAGAATTTAAGTAAAAATTAGTCAAGAAAAATACAATAGAAAAAAGGGTTCTTAGAAAAATGACATTTTAGGTGTAACATATTTTTATTCTAAAGTAAAATATATTATTAATTTCAAAAATGATAAATGGATTATTCAAAACCAAAATAAATTAATTATTTTTTAAAAATAATCCAAAATAAATATTATAATTTTTTAATACATTAAAATATAATATAGTATTCAATAAAAATCTGTATTTTCACTATTGATTAAATAACAATTTTTATCCAAGTATTATAAAAAAATGACTTATAAGAAACTTTTTATACGATCAATTCAAAAAATAATAACTTTTCAAATAAATTTTATAAAATATTTAGAAAATTATTATAACATTCACTCATTAAAGGAATGAAAAATATTTTTTAAAGAAAACACAATTTTAAAAAATGGTTTTGCTAAAACTTGAGATATTATTTTCTATGAATTTAACAATAAATTTATATTTAGTATGAAATTTTATTTTATTTCATAAAGAAATTATTTATATTCATCCCCACCAAATAATTGTTATTTTATAACAGTCATATTTACCTAATAATATTTCAATTTTTGATTAAGATTAATATTGTGTTTCTTATATTCTATATAATATAGAATTTCATTTTAAAATATTAGGGTATTATATAATCCCATCCATAAATTTTAGAAACATTATACTTGTAAATTTAATTCATTCATAGTAACTAGGGTTTATAATCTCTAAATGTCTATATTGATAACCCAAATCATAAATATGGTTAATAAAACATAAACATGAAAAGAGAGAATGGAATGTATGAAGGTCATTAGGAATGAAACATTACAGGTTCCCATATATAAGAATATAAATGGGACAATTAAACACAGATAAGAATGAAAATAATTTTTTCGAAGGGCTAATAGATACTGATAGTGAACATGGACATGATAAAGTTAACCATAATAAAACATAAATATATGATGGGTTAAATAGATGTTAATTTCTCAATAAAAAAGTTTATATATAGATATTTTATATACTTTTATTATTTTTGAGGAAATATTATACTTCCTATACTATGAACATAATGAAATATACGTAATTGACAGGTGTAATTTCATCTTTAATCAATTCCCATGAAATTCACACATTTTTCTCCAAACAATGAGTATTTTGGATGCATTTTATATGCCTAAAGTACTATAATAAACATCTACATATAAAAAATCTGTTAAATAGTAACACTATAATTATCCTATCTTTAGTGATTAAAAAAATCATTATCACATGGTAATATAACTCCAGAAATGAATAAACAATCTATTGATGACAAAAATACTTTAACATCACTAATTTAATAGTACAACCCAATGATCAACACAGATCTATCCAAAAGTAACGATCAATGAAATTGATAAAAAATACTCCAAATAAATATTGAAACCAAAAAATAAAAAGGAATTTACCACAAAATATTCATAGATAAATTTAATTTATATTTTCCAAAATATCATCGATCATTATTAATGTCTAATACCATAAATGTTTTCTCCCAAATAAAAAAATCTTCAAGTCAGGCAAGTAATTTATATAAATAACCTAAATCATAATATGCCATAATAACATCATAAACTCTTTTGAAATATTAATAAACAATTATTTACACAAATAATATACCATAGTAATTTTTTAACATAATCCTACAATTATCAAAAAATATATATAATGAGAATATTCCAAAATAACATTAATCACTTAATCTAAAAATCAATTTCCAATCCCATGGTTATTTATAAGATAATTTTATTGAAATAGTTATGTTATCCAATGTCTGATATATCTTTTAAATAGTTGAAAATAATTCTATACCAACCAATACATCATATTTTAATGTGGTCTGTCATTCACCTTTATCCCCTATATATTTAGGGTTCAGGCTTTATGGTCATACCTGATGTGATAAGTTATCACGTGACCTATGGTTTGTCCTATTTATAAAACTATAATCTGTATAACATTCTCATAATTTTGATAAATTTATTAAAATAGTACAAAATATAGTAAACATTATAAAAATTTCTTAATCTAAAATTTTAACTAATACCTTTCATTTTGTATCCAAAAATGTAATAACCCATATTACATCATAAATTTACTATATAAACCCAAATTTTTTGATATTCCTTTAAAAAAATGTCCATCAGATAAAATGCACATTCTAACATTGAAAATTGTTTTATATGATAAAAATATGGGTTACTTATACCTCAAACATCTATCAAAACTCAGTAAATATTTCCTAAAGTACTCCCATTACCAAAATAGAATTAATAATTATAAACTTGTTATAATTTATTTAATCTAATACTATATCATTACTCTTTAATGTAGACACTATAGTAATTCACTGTTATACATAATCCCTTAACCATGTTATTCCATATTATTGATTAATAGATAATTACTATAAATAAAAATATAAATCATGTACTATTATTCCACAATGTAAAATCATAAGATAATAAATAATCGATATATTTCATTTTTAATTTATTGTTTTTCCATCATCGTTTATAATGGAATAGTTTTTATTAATAGATATTTATATTTCCTTGTTAATCCCATATGAATGAAATCTGACATGGACAATGCATAATGACGATTCATCCAAAAATAAAAACATTTAAGGGATAAATTGGGAAGAAATTATTTCCACTAAATGAAGTGAACTGAATGCATATGTTTTCTTTTGTATATTAATTTTTACGACCTCCTTTACCATGTATAAAATATATTCCAAATATTTTATGAAATTTTCATGGGTTCTTATTTCTACATTATTGATACATGGGGCATTGAATATATTTAAATTTATAAAAATTATAACCTAAACATCCACAAGGATTTATTTAATTTTTTTCATGCATTAAGAAATTAACTCATATCTAGGTATTTAATCATTAATAAAAAAACCAGGTTAGGAATATTGATAAGAGTTTCCATTATTGATCCCATTATATTTGATTCATTATTTATAAAACCACAGTATTTTCTTTAAAACACATTATTACATTGTTTACCACTGGATCCATCCATTTAATAAAACCAAAATGTTTAATGTGAACATATAAATAAAATCATAATAAACCACATTATAATGATGATAAACACCAATACATCCTTATTCATGTTTTATTAAACTATTTTAAATTATCCAAAATAATATTGATTCTCCCTATCATACAAACCAATTTGGTTATATTAAACTGTAACATATACTTAAATAAAACCATAACTTCAAAAATTATCTAAACCCTTCACAGAATGCAATAATAAGTACACATCCTTAAACATTAAATATTGTTGGGGATTTAGGGAATAATTGATATTCTTATATTCCAAAATAATATTTATTTTATATTTTTTTAGAATTAGGTTATAAGTCATACATAAAAATATCATAAACTAAAAAGTGGGAACATCTAATTTGTACCCATTTATAAAACAAAAAAAAAAATAAAATGAAATATATTTTTTCTAGGAATATCATCAATTTTATTTTCATGACCTCATACACGTCCCTACTTATCCTTAAATCCCTGGTTTTTTTAATATGTTTGTTGATAAAAAAAAGATTAGTACGGTAAATATTATATGAAAACTATTATTCCAATTAAAAATAAGAAATCATAGGAATTTCTTTCCCAAAGACATAAATTTATACCTAATATTGGAATCGTATTTTTTAAATAAATCATTATCGTACCTTTTTAAAATAAAATTATTTCTATTAAAATCATTAGAATAAATTTCAAAGTCATATAGGGGTCATGGGACATCATTACCATATCACTGATAACATCACTCTCAAACACCATGAATTTCCCTAAAAGTGTTGTGAGTTTCCATGGGAAACAAGAATCCACATAGTTGTAAGAAACTATTCATGTTAAGGCACTTTCCTATGAGTGTTGAAGATATTATGGGACAAATTATTCACACACGTCTTGTGAATGGTTAGCCAAACCTTGTGTCGACATGTGAGGGGTCCCTCCCAAGATGGTGGGTAACACACGGTTGGCACACAGTTTTGACAACCATGCGACCAAACTGTGCATCACGATGATGGAGCGTGATTTTAACATTTTACCCTAATTATACATATAACACCACCGTATTTTTTCTTTCTCTCATTTACAGTAGATAACTATTTCTACTCTCTTTTTGATATCGTACTTTTCATAATCTCTAGATCAGGGTAGATCCTTCATCTGGAACCCTATAAAAATGTTTTTGGTCAAATTGGATCTATAACGATAAGATCTATAATGATATATCATTTTTAATAATTTATCTTATGTATCTTATGATATTTTTGCGTGACATAAATTACCTTATTTTTAGAGAGTTAGACCATTTCATTGATTTTTTCCATTATACATCAAATATGATGTCGATATTTGATAAATATTCATGTATGGCCCGAAGGTAGGTGGTGTAGTTGTTTTAACTATAAGGTGAGTAGTTTTCATATCATTTATGTTTTAACACACACCATCCATTATAATGTGTTACACTTAAATGTGATCTTTTCTTCTAAATAATTTCTTGCATGATATTATACACCCATAGAACCTTACTAATGGAGTAAAGGTAGTTAACCAATTTCATTTGTACAAATATCAGATTAACAAATCAATTTACCTTTGATACATATTTATATAATTGAATAAACAATTCTTTTATGTATGGATTTTAATTAAAATGGAATTTTCACTTTTCTATATAAGAATTTAGTTGACCAAAACACAACCTATGTGTTTCTATTGATCATGTACCTGAATTGCATTGCCTTGATTAATTAAATGGATAATTAAACTCATATTAATATTGGTGGAAATTCCAATCATCACATTTTATCATTAAAAACATTTGTTATATAAATTGTACACTGTTGGATATTTTTTATATCTATATCTAACTGCAAGAGAGGTTATTCCTCATGGTTATTATTATTATGATTATTCCATTGTTATTTGTTGGTGATTAATGGTTGTGGGGATTGTAGACAATTATATTTTACTCTCCCTTACATATGGTGTAGATAATGATGTATATCTCTGGTATTCTAGTATTTCGATGATGGAAAAGGTACACTAAGTTCCCTTACATGTGGAGCTAGGATTGACATCTCACCCAACCTATCACGAGTGACAGGCATAATTAATCAAATTAAATATGAGATTAAGGACATGCACCCTCTTTCTAGAGACTATTTCTTGTTTGACTAGTAATGGATGTATGTGGTATTCCTTGAGTCCATCTTCCACCTAGTATTAATGTATATTCCATCAAATGTCTACATGTGCACAGGTAAAAAAAATTATTCATTATATAAATAAATATATTAATAAATATATTATATATGGTTATTGGATTAGAAATATTCCAGATTATAATGAAGTAGGTTGACTATTCTTGGGATCATAATGAAACCTAAGGTGATTGGTATTTATTGATTTTGAAATGTCTACATTTTCTTCACCTATAGATTGACGTTTATGTGTACAAAAAATAGAATATTTATAGTCACCCTTGGTGTTGTCCTATTATTTTCATCTCACACCCTAATTGGGTAGCCTTTAATACCCAGGTAGATGTTATTTTTGTAGGTATGGATATGGTCAATAATACTTCTACAAAAAAATTATCTTTTTAACTTATTGTTAGTATTATGGGAGCTGTGTATAGAGCATATAGTCAAGATGATAGTGGAGTATTCTTTTGGCATTTTTTATTTTGGAATAGCATGTCGTATATGCCGGTCCCATTTACCCCATGTTTCCTTTATTATATCAGTATTCCCTGACATCATCATCTCTATGACTCATCATATGGGACCTTGATTATAAATATAGTATCTTAGTTATTTATAGCTCTATAATTGATTCTCATTTGGTTTTCTCTATGTAATTAATTTATATATGATTCTACTATTTTCTGTTAATTTACTATATATAATATACAACACTTGTATGATTTTATAATATTTCCATTGTACCACCTCAGAACCTCACTGTTAGTCGATGGACTATAGCATATGGGGAGGCATGGTTGGGACCATGTGACCCTCTGGCATAGGGAACAAGTTAAGTGGATCCGTAGTTGGGACATTACAAAGTAGTAACATAGCTACTTTTTCATTTTTTATTACTAATTTTGTATTATAAATTTCTATGATGTAATAGAAATTGCTAAAAATAATGTGCATGAGAGAAGCTAACCCACATACAGTGGAAACCAAAATTACAGGGGATGTGTTATTGATGTTATTGAATATCTCTTATTATAGTTGATATGAATTCCCCATTGGGTGATGCACATGTATTTTGATGTTAATGATATTATTTTTGTGTTTTATTTTTTTCCATTGGCCTATTCAATAAAGGAGTTAGCATCTCATGCATCATCATATGCATAAAAATAAAAATGTCCCATTTTCCAAGCCATGTTTACTTTCTTCATGAATTTTCAGATGGAAAATTTTTAGTTCACTTATAATATATATATATTGTAGTGTGTGAAATTTTTTTGGAAGAAAATATAATTTTAATATTTAATGTACCAACATCAAAAAAATTGTTTCCCCATATATATTTATAATGAAATGTTAATAGTCCATTTATACAAAGTTTCTAGTTCTAGACATAATGGTTCTAGATAGTGATATGTATATTAAATTAAATATATTAAAATGTAAATGATGTTAAATCCTTAAAATAAAATGGTTACCATTAAATCATATCCTAATTGTAATGTTAAGGGTTTTTACTCAATAAATTTGAATTGAAAACCCATATATCAAAACCCCTTTCATATTATATGAAATCTATAACAGAATTTTTTCTTAGTAGTGGGTTTATGGTTGTGTATATTATATTATTATATCCTGTTTTTGTTTAAATTTACTACATAGACCTGGATTCTAGAGTAGGGAAAGAGTTGTGATCTTTTTAAAGGAATAATTTTTACCATTCCTATTGTATATATGAGATATTTTTAACTAACATGTTATATAATGAGGCATGAATTTGGAATTGTATAATCATGCCACCACTAGAGCCTCATGTCATATGCCAAGAAGGGGGTGAATACCTTGTATCAAAGGTGGATGGACCTAAGCCGCTAGTATTAAATCCTGATGTTTCACCTATTGAACCACATATTGTTCATGATATGGGCATCAAGACTCAATTATGAGAAGGATTTTACGTATAATCAAACATATTCAAGATTTTTAGGAACCTTCCCTGATAATGAAAGATTGGAGTCAATAGTTTCATTAGTAACATAGTACACCTTTTCAAAGTATAGTATATCTCATGTAACAGAGTCATAGTTGGAGGACGTTCATTGAGTTTTTGAGCATCTGGAGATGCCGATATTATGGAGGATCAAATAAACAGCCCACATTGTGTAAGTATTTTATTTGATGGTAAATTATTTTCATTAGTTAAAAATGGTGACAAATGAGATATTAATATCGCATTAATGTTAATATTTCAATGAAGTTGTAATGTTAATGGAGATTGTATATATTTATCAATTCATGATATTCCAAGAATCATATGTTGAAGACATTGAGATTTATAGTGATTCCCAGAAAATTTTCAAGGATTCCATAGACAACAGTGGATGTTTTTCATGAAAAATACTCCATGTAACTCTAACAGTAGATGACCTGGTTCTATGTTCAAATACATGTATAAAAGGTGATAAATTTTTTCAATAATGATGAAATGATTTTTGACGTAAAAAAAGTTCATAGGAATTTTTCTTCTAAAAATAATAGTTGATGATCATTTGAATTAGGCCTTGTAATATTTCACTATGGTATTCAAACCACGAAAGGGGTTGATGAATATTCATATTCAAATTTTCATGATGGAAGTAAATGATCACTTTGATAATTGGTTAAGATAAGTTTGATGGATTTTTGAATTATATATGTACTTCTCTAAGTAAAATGATGTTTATAAATCGTGAATTGTTTTCGATGATTAGTTTTTCACTATATAATATTTGTGGGTTTTTATAAAAAAATTTCTAACCATACATACAATATAATACAACATCAACCATGGATTAGATGGGACACAAGTTCAACCATACACATGGGAGGTTATCTAGAGACACATAGAAGCTGGTATAGGAAAAGAGTTGTCATTGGATGTGTACATGGACGTGTTTATGCAACAAAATGTGAACGACTGAGATACATATAACATGGGAATGAATCTCATGAAATAATGGAGTTTTTGTGTAACAAACCATGTGGGGGTGAAGGTGTGGTGTGATATGGCTGCTAACCCGGTGATAGATAAAATGTAGAGTGGTGATGGATTAGCTAACAAAGCATGGGGTAGAATATTAGAGTGTTTAATTTGTTTGTGTGGGGGGGGGGGTAGATTATGCCCTACTATTAATCTTCGTTACAAACATATTGATATAATGTGGACTGCGTAATTGGATTAATTAGGGTTGTCTGATCTCCCATTAATTATAATATGAAATAATCCATCCATTATTTGAAAACTGAAGTCATCTGGTTCCTCCCAGCTCTTGGTACTGACAACGTTTCATAAGAGAGGATGTCTAAATCCCCATAAATCAAATCCTAGGACACAATGATCAATATGAGGTTGAAATAATGGGAATAAAATTATCCAAGAATCCTAAAAAACCTTTTTTATGATTAATATGTATATTCCTTGGTTGAACTATAAATGCAGTTATACGAGACCATTTGAACTTCGAGCATTCAGGAAACTTTGTTTCACATGTTAATTAATGCATGCATATGATCATTTCATCACAAAGGAAAAGCCTAAATCAAAAAGTAGAAAAACCATGATTTTTGGAATCATTTAAATCCACAGTTTTAATATATTAAAATATTATAACCTTATCTCATTTAATGGGTCCTCGAGATAACAAAAAAACTAAATCGAACAAGGCATGAGAGGCAGTTAATGACAGTGTGTACCTCACCTATAAATATCAACACACTAAGCCCGGTTAAGGAGATTTAACATGTATTATATTCAATAGATATTGTTTTTTTAAATATATCCTCTCAACGCATTACATTATTCAGGAAGGAAAGATGCCATGAGAGCCTTTAAAGCCTCGTGAATAAGGGGAGTCTCATGAACCTTCTTGGTTTAGTGAAGCATATCCATGAATGACATATTTCATAGTTTACCAATAGATTGTAATGTAAGAAAGAGGATATAATATAATAATTATAGAATCATAAATATATCATAAAAATAACAAATATTTAATAAGTTCATATCTATATTCATACAATTTAAATGGATATGAAAAATGAAGTACACTGTAATGTTGAGATGGTAATCCATACATACGCAGAAATGATTTTTTCGATTTCAATGGGATAGAAAATAGAAGGAAAATAGTTTCACCAAAACCATAGTAAAATACAATTACATTTATGATATTTGATTTTTTATTTTATGATGAATACCACATATTTAATGGTGGTAGACAATTAAATTTATTAAAAGAGGATGGGGATTATGATTATATCATCTTCAGTAAGCCTCATTTAGATCCATTATTAAGGATCCTTGGAAAGGTATTTTAAGAATAAATGGACAAGTAATTCATAAAAATGGTATTTTAGAAGAGAAATTGATATGGGTTTAGGAGCTATAAGGGTTGATGTTGTGTAAAGAAAATAAATTTGAGTGTTATTTTCTAAGTGGGGGAGATAACAAAATTGGAATTTATTAAATGTTTATAATATAATAAATCACTCACAAATAAAATGCATCAAAATGAATAGATATTAGATAGTGTGAAAAGACTAGTTCTAAATATGATCTGAGAAAAGGATTTAGAAAGGATTAATTTGTAAATTCACCCTTATTTATTTTCATAACCCTAAGTTAAATCATTTTCACCTTAACTATAATAATTCATTTTTATAGTTTTTGATATTAATTTTGGCTAAAAATGAAATTTTACCCATTAAAATGTTTATAAATTATGATTACATATATTTCACCAATTTTAGGAAATTTAATCTTCAAATGTGGACGAGTTTTTAAAATTAAGCGTGATAACCAAGATGAAAGACAATTTTCAGGAAAAAAATATTTCTTAGGTATAAAATGATTTTATACCAAAATAATAATTAAATTAATTAAAATCACCATTATTTTATTGCAAATAATATACGTAAACTAATTTCTCTTTTAAAACAATATCTTTTCGTTTGTAATTTTTTAAAAAAAAGCAATTTTCTCTAAAAATGTACCTCTATCATTTCATTGAAAAATAAATATATATAAAAAATTATAAAAAAATTTCTCTAAGATAATTTCTAAATGTTGATTCAAAAAATTTATATTCATTTTTTAAAACAAAAATTATAAATAAGGACGAAAATAAATTATAACTATTTCTCACAAAATATATAAACGCCCTTTTATTAGATAAAATTAATTTTATGAAGCATATAAAGGCATTAGTAATAATATAATTTCATAATCTAAAATCATTACACAAATTTATAAAATGTAGTAATTACTATTAATTAAGAAAATTTAACATCTATGTCTTAACAATAAACTATATTACAAATCATCTGGACACGATTTTTCAATTATTAAAGGCTATCGGGAAAATTCTTTTTATATTAACACACACACACACATATATATATATATATATATTTATTATAAAATCTCAATGATTTAAATTCTATCGACATAAAATACATTTTACCCATAAAACTAAATAACTATGATATAACAAATTGAGGATATTTCCATTCAATTAGATCCTCAGGTTCTTAGTTATAATCATAAAATTTAAATTCCCTCCAGAGAACATTAACAAGGTGAGTAGTCTTATTCCAGATCACCTAATCTCTAATTTCCAAAATCTCTAATGGTTGTTATCCAATAAGAATTATCATGATACAGTGATACATTATTTTAGATTAGTACATGTAATGTATCAGGTTTGTACTTAATTAGAAGATATACATAGAAGGCATCCTAAAAATTAGATTGGTTCTATGAAAGTACCAAGTAATAATCTATTGTCCCAACTTGATCTATAGTCTTGAAGGGGCCAATATTCCAATGTCCCAATATTATATTCTTATTAATGTTCATAACCTCCATCTGATGAGAAATTTAAGGGAATAAAATCTCACCATCATAGAATTTCCTATTTCACTGAATATGGTTTCAATAACATTTTTATTGTCTCTAATATACCTTGATGTATTGCTAAATGGATGTAAAATTTTCTACCATTTCCATATAGATTATTAGACCCAATAAAAATATTTATCCAAACTGATCCATGAATTATGGATTTTTACACTTATTTCCATAGAGGGAAAAATATTGATCCATATGAAAGCTTGAGTTAAATATATTACTTTATGAAAACCTAACTAGAGGATGATATTGATCCCAAAAACCATTGAAATCCTTATAAAAAGTCCTAGGTTTTTCATATAAATTTTCAATGGTTCTCTTATACTGACTATCTATATAATTATGCTAATAATTACTAAATTAGATCTCTATATCAATATTATACAAAATACTTCTCCACAACATTGAGATAAACCTAATATCTCGATTATATAATTTATAATATGGGACCCCATGAAACATTTCCACTTATGTTATGTATATTCATGAAATATGATGTTTATAGAAATATTATACGATATAAATGAGTTTTGATTTCTTTATATAGTGATTGGATATAACCCCAATATAATTATGTATATTAGACATATTAGGGATTTTGATGAAAACAACATCATGATGTTTTTTGATTTCTATTTTAGTATTGTTGTTAGATTTAACATCCCTTTAAACTTTAATTTCTCAACCTTAAAATATTGGAATTCTAAGAAATGAGGTAGATAATCTACAATATCAATCTTCATGTTGTCCAACAATAAATTCTCCTTAAAATATCAATATATCATCTTACTTTTTTGGATAAATAAATAATGATGAAATTTAAGAAACATAAAATAAATCCTTATTGGTGACTGTAATTGATGGGACACAAACAAAGTTCTTAAATGATAATGTTCTATCATAATCATCGTTGAAATTAGGATCATTTCTCATATTCTATTCAAGTTCAACATCTTTATTTTTCAACTCTTTTATCATTACATGGATATATTGTTGAACAATACTTCGAGAAAGATATTATCTCCCCCTTAATTAATGATCTATAGATCTATAGTTTTCAAATAATTAAATACTAGATATTTTATGATCCTAGTCATAGATAAGCTAGTATAATCTATTCAACATAATGAATCAACCACCATTTTCATTTTCTAGGGTGGTAACATATTGAGGTTCCATAATCTTTAATCAAATCCAAAAATCTACTCAAGAAGATATTCAACTATTTCTAAGTTAATATAAAAATAAAACATTTATAATCAATATATATGTATCATCATTAAATTTGAAGATAATTCCACTAAATAAATTGTGTATAAATTACAATATCTATCTCTAAATCATATACTGGATGATATTTCTTATTTACATTTAGATTTCAGGAGGAATACGTTATTATAATATCATTATTCAAGATAATGCATCCCAATACCTTATTTAATGATTCAATATAGATAAAAAACACTTTTATACTGTAGGGTAGTGTAAGGTAATGTGTACTGACTAACCTTATTTTCAATTCCTTGAAATGTTACTCTAATTCATATGTCCATTTTAACTTGACTTACATACAATATAAATTGTTGAGTAGACTAGAAAAACATAATAAATGTCCTATTTAATTTCAATAATATCTGTGAACACCAATAATTCTATAGATATCAATTTCTAAGGTTATTATAAGCCAATTATCAACAATGTTTTCTTTAATAGATCCACTAATATAACCATGGGTGAGATTATATAACCTAAAATTATAATTTCTATCTAATATAAATTATGGTATCTTTTTCATACATATTCTCTTTCATTAGGGATATAATTTCAATCCCCAAAGGGTCTTCATAAACTTCATTAATCATTGAATATATAATAATATCATCTATTAAGACATCCACAAACTGATCATGGAAATATCTAAGGTCACAATTCAATAAATAAATAAATATAGATGGGTTATTTTTATGGGAAAAAGGAATAAGGATAAATTCATAGTGACCATGCATCCTATATATTGTTTTACTTTTTATATCCTCCATATTGTTCCAAAATTAATGATATCATGAATTAAGTCCAATCATTTAAAAGTATTGATCACCGTGTAGTTGATCAATCATGTAATCATTATAGGGAATTTGAGATGTATTGTTGATTTTTTCCTTTTTACATTTCTGAAAATTAATATGGTTTCACAATGATATATCTTTATTTATAATGAAATGAATAATGGCACACCATGATGAAGAACTTGTTCAAATGAATCCCTTCTCATGATTCTGCTAGAGTTGCTTCATCATCTCTGTTAACACATTCATATCCATTATATATTAATTATTTGATATAGGTTCATCACTGGATGTGAGTTATATTAAATACTCAAATTTATTATTTTCTAAAATACCAGGAAAAAATTCCGTAATGACAATATAAAAATTCTAAGAAATTTTATTATATTTTATTTTTGATTTGACCCTAATTATTGTAAATAATCACGAAATTTTTATAGGAATCAAGGCCCATATTATAGGATCACATCAATAAAACATACCTATTATATAGACTTTAGACTCGAATTAAAATTCATACATTTATAAAGATCATTTTTGTTTAGTGTTTTATAGAATTATTACATTACTCTTACATCAATACCATATCTAACCAAGTAGATTCATCTAATTAGTATCCATTCATTATATTAAATAATTTTTTTAAAAATGAAACATATTTTATTTTCATGTAATATCATCACAAACATGTTCTTGACCTCATCCTTTTTACCAATCATCAGTAAATCCCTGTGATATTTTTAAAAACATGAGATGAGAGAAATATCAGTTAGGTTCATAAATGATGAAAATCATTAGTTTAGTGAATGTCATGGAAATCCATGAAATTTATATTGTATAAAAAACATATTTATACCCACAAAGGGAAACATATTTTTCAAAATTGATCAATTATTTCCATTTCTAAATCAAATGGTTTCCATGGAAACTCGTTGGATGGAATTGAGAAGTCACATTGGTTCCATTGGAAAACACTACCATATCACTCTAATAATGACACTTATAAATGGAATTATTATATATTCGACTTCCCCCTTTTGATAACCCAATTCATTAGAGTGGTATATGTGTACACCAATTGTATAAGCTATATTGGGATCACGGATGATCTGTAATGGGTCTCAACAATTCATAAATAAATTTCAAGGGCTATGTCATAAAAAAACTTTTGAAAAAATATATATTAAACCCATTTGAAAAATATTTCTTATATCAAATGACACATTCATGTAAAAAACCCTTTTTCAATAAAAACATTCCTTGAAAAGGGGAAAGTGATCTATTATTTAATGATTACATGAATGATTTTAGATGGACCTAAATATTAAGTATTTAATAAAATGATGGGAAATTAATTTTCACCACATTTATGAAATAAGATCGTTTTTTATTTTTTAATTAAATTTAATCAATCCCCAAAAATATTTTCTTTAAAATCAATTGAATGAGTGTTAAAGAAAATAATGTACTAAATTCATTAACCTGTGAACATAATAAAGATATCATATACATTAAAATGAAATATAAAAACCTATAAAGGAAAAAATAAATCTATTGAGTCATAAATATGGGGATAAATTCATTTCATTTAGTATAAATTAAAATGTAGATTTCTTTTGAACTTTTAAAAATGAGTTGAAATAGGAACCTTAAAAGAGAATTTTTAAAAGAATATCACTAATCTTTTGAATGACTTGTCACCTATGATCTTTATCATATTGAATTAAAAAATTATGTTATTTTTATATTTTACTAAGATATTTTTTTAATTTAATTATTCCTTCATTTCATTCAACACCTTGCTATAAATAATTACTTAATAAATTAAGTTCTTGTTAGGTGTATTTGATGATTTCTGACACATATGTCAGAATTGAATTTACATGCTTGACTAGGATGAAATTAGTAAATATTATACTATATATAAAATAATATGTATGAAATAATTATCCCTTATATATATATATATTATAATTTTAAATCCAATAGTTAAATAATGTTATGAAAAATTGATTTCATTATAATCATGGAGATGATAGGTTGAACATCCGCATGAGTAATGATTCTATTTTTAATTGATATATATGAAAAGAGGATAATTATTATTTTATATTTATATAATGATCATAATATTATAAACATAATATAACTCTTTCAAATATACTTATATATATTAATTATGATATTTTGGAATGAAAAATGAATCACACTGCTTCTTGGAGGTGGTAGTCCCCATGAATACATGAATAACCTTATAATTTATTATTTTTAATGGAAACCAAATAAGATAAATGGTATATTATATTTCTATTAGGATAAATAAATTATTAATAAAATATATAAACTTAAAATCCATAATTATAAGCAATCAGTTAAAAATGGTAATATAAAAAAATTACACCAGTTCCTCTGGTGGTAGACCCACAAACACATGAAATAAGGTTCTATTTCCCCTTTCATAGAAATATATATATATATATATATAGTTTTCTCTATTAACATATTAAAATCTTCTTATATGAAGCCTATTAGTGTTTTTATTTTATTAGGGTTGAATAATTTTTTATAATGGTTGAAAAATAAATAAAATAGAAACACTCGATTAAAAATGACACCTCTTATTATAACAACCATCGTTTACCAACACGATAAGAACACTATTGTTTGTTTTAAGAAAAAGAAAATACGTATATAATTATTATAGGGAATATAATATAGTATTTTGGTAGTTTTAGGTTAACCAAAATGGGTTTTGATATTGGATAAATGAGAATAAGTGGTGACCTTAAAAAAGAGAGGGGAGGACCGGTCTTATAATTTTTAAAAATTATTAGTTATTTTAAATTATTATTTAATTAAAAAATTCCAAAAAAATTATTTATTTAGAATATATAATGATTATGAGCGTAAATAATATCATATTATAATATTTGTACATTTTTTTTTCAAATTTATACCCTTATCATTTGGTTTTATCCCCTTGTTAACTCTTTTGAAACTTATCTTGACGACACTCATGTTTACAATTAGTGGGTCAACATATTAATTATAAATGGAAAAAATCCATTAAATGGGTATTGTTTTACATTATCATCTATATATTAATCCCATAGAAGAATATATTATTTTTAATAATTTTAAATCACTTCAAAAATATATTATTTATTGTAATATATCATTAATGTCAATTTTTAGAACTTCTTATTAAATTTAATTTATAATATACATAAAAATTATTAAAATTAGAAAAAATAATTTATTATTTCTTTAATATATCATTGAAATATAAAAAATATATTTTATCAGATTAATTATATCAATTTATAGTTATTTTAATATTATTTATATCATTTACTTGAATTTTTACAATAGTTGAATAATTACTATGTTATTGCTGTGTAATAATTTAAGGTAATTATTAATTTAGTAAAAACTAATAATAAATTACCGTGATGACGATAAATATTTTATTAATAATAATACGATTTATAATTGAACATATCTTGTTTTAATCCCTCTGTAAAAAATATTATATTTAACATAAATAAGATTGTGACATATTGGACATTTCATTAAATAAAATAGTATTAACCTTATAATCTCATAATAATGGTCAAAAATACATCAAAACAAAACTTAATATTATTATAGAGGAAAACATTTTCATAAATTCATATTTTTTAGAGTGTTTCGATTAATTTATAGTTCTTAACATTTACTTTTTAACTTCAATTACCAATTTTTCCCGTTTACCAGGTTACCCAAAATAAGTAAGGTTACTATTAATATTGACAAAAATTAAAATGGTTCTATTTAAATATTTTAGACCATGTATTTATAAATATGGAGCCTATTTTTCAATAGAAAAAACAAAGAATTAGAAGAATTTAAGTGAAAATTAATCAAGAAAAATACAATAGAAAAAGGGTTCTTAGAAAAATAACCTTTTAGGTATAACATATTTTTATTCTACAGTAAAGTATATTATTAATTTTAAAAATGATAAATGGATTATTCAAAACCTAAATATATTAATTATTATTTAAAAATAATCCAAAATAAATATTAAAATTTTTTAATACATTAAAATATTATATAGTTTTCAATAAAAATCTGTATTTTCACTATTGATTAAATAACAATTTTTATCCAAGTATTATAAAAAATGACTTATAGGAAAAATTTTATACGATCAATTCAAAAAATAATAACTTTTCAAATAAATTTTATAAAATATTTAGAAAATTATTATAACTTTAACTTATTAAAGGAATGAAAAATATTTTTTAAAGAAAACACAATTTTAAAAAATGGTTTTGCTAAAATTTGAGACATTATTTTCTATGAATTAACCAATAAATTTATATTTAGTATGAAATTTTATTTTATTTCATAAAGAAATTATTTATATTCATCCCCACCAAATAATTGTTATTTTATAATAGTCATATTTACCCAATAATATTTCAATTTTTGATTTGATTAATATTGTGTATCTTATATTCTATATAATATAGAATTTCATTTTAAAATATTAGGATATTATATTATCCCATCCATAAATATTAGAAACATTATACTTGTAAATTTAATTCATTCACAGGAACTAGGTTTTATAATCACAAAATGTCTATATTGATAACCCAAATCATAAATATGGTTAATAATACATAAACATGAAAACAGAGAATGGAATGTATGAAGGTCATTAGGAATGAAACATTACAGGTTCCCATATATAAGAACATAAATGGGACAATTAAACACAGATAAGAATGAAATAAAATAATTTCGAAGGGCTAATAGATACTGATAGTGAACATGGACATGATAATGCTAACCATAATAAAACATAAATATATGATGGGTTAAATAGATGTTAATTTCTCTATAAAAAAGTATATATATAGATATTTTATATACTTTTATTAATTTTGAGGAAATATTATACTTCATATACTATGAACATAATGAAATATACGTAATTGACAGGTGTAATTTCATCTTTAATCAATTTCCATGAAATTCACACATTTTTCTCAAAACAATGAGTATTTTGGATGCATTTTATATGCCTATAGCACTATAATAAACTTCTACATATAAAAAATCCGTTAAATAGTAACAATATAATTATCCTATCTTTAGTGATTAAAAAAATCTTTATCACATGGTAATATAATTCCAGAAATGAATAAACAATATATTGATGAAAAAATACTTTAACATCACTAATTTAATAGTACAACCTAATGATCAACACACATCCATCCAAAAGTAACGATCCATCAAATTGATAAAAAAAAGTCCAAATAAATATTGAAACCAAAAAATAAAAAGGAATTTACCACAAAATATTCATAGATAAATTTAATTTATATTTTCCAAAATATCATCGATCATTATTAATGTCTCATACCAAAAATGTTTTCTCCCAAAAAACAAAATCATCAAGTCATGCAAGTAATTTATATAAATAACCTAAATCATAATATGCCATAAAAAATCATAAACTCTTTGGAAATATTAATAAACAATTATTTACTCAAATAATATACCATAGTAATTTTTTAACATAATCCTATAATTATCAAAAAAAAAATATAGAATGAGAATATTCCTAAATAAAATTAATCACTTAATCTAAAAATCAATTTCCAATCCCATGGTTATTTATAAGATAATTTTTTTTAAATAGTTATGTTATCCAATGTCTGATATATCTTTTAAATAGTGGAAAATAATTCTATACCAACCAATACATCATATTTTAATGTGGTATGTGATTCACCTTTATCCCCTATATATTTAGGGTTCAGGCTTTATGGTCATACCTGATGTGATAAGTTATCATGTGACCTATGGTTTGTCCTATTTATAAAACTTTAATCTGTATAATATTCTCATAATTTTGATAAATTTCCTAAAATAGTACACAATATAGTAAACATTATAAAAATTTCTTAATCTAAAATTTTAACTCATACCTTTCATTTTGTATCCAAAAATGTAATAACCCATATTACATAATAAATTTACTATATAAACCCAAATGGTTATATATTCCTTTAAACAAATGTACATCAGATAAAATGCACATTCTTACATTGATAATTGTTTTATATGATAAAAACACAGGTTACTTATACCTCAAACATCTATCAAAACTCAGTAAATATTTCCTAAAGTACTCCCATTACCAAAATAGAATTAATAATTATAAACTTGTTATAATTTATTTAATCTAATACTATATCATTACTCTTTAATGTAGAAACTGTAGTAATTCACTGTTATACACAATCCCTTAACCATGTTATTCCATATTATTGATTAATAGAAAATTACTATAAATAAAAATATGAATCATGTACTATTATTCAACAATGTAAAATCATATGCTAATAAATAATCGATATATTTCACTTGTAATTTATAGTTTTCCCATCATCATTTATAATGGAATAGTTTTCATAAATATATATTTATATTTCCTTGTTAATCCCATTGGAATGAAATCCGACATGGACAATGCATAATGACGATTCATCCAAAAATAAAAACATTTATTTGATAAATTGGGAAGAAATTATTTCCACTAAATGGAGTGAACTGAATGCATATGTTTTCTTTTGTATATTATTTTTTACGACCTCCTTTATAATGTATAAAATATATTCCAAATATTTTATGAAATTTTCATGGGTTCTTATTTCGACATTATTGATACATAGGGCATTGAATATATTTAAATTTATGAAAATTATAATCTAAACATCCACAAGGATTCATTTCATTTTTTTCATGCATTAAGAAATTAACCTATATCTAGGTATTTAATCATTAATCCAAAAACCAGGTTAGGAATATTGATAAGAGTTTCCATTACTGTTCCAATTATATTTGATTGATTATTTATAAAACCACAATATTTTCTTTAAAACACATTATTACATTGTTTACCACTGGATCAATCCATTTAATAAAACCAAAATTATTAATGTGAACATATAAATAAAATCACAATAAACCACATTATAATGATGATAAACACCAATATATCCTTATTCATGTTTTATTAAATTATTTTAAATTATCCAAAATAATATTGATTCTTTCTATCATACAAACCAATTTGGTTATATTAAACTGTAACATATACTTAAATAAAACCATAACTTCTAAAATTATCTAAACCCTTCACTGAATGCAACAATAAGTACATATCCTTAAAAATTAAATATTCTTGGGGATTTAGGGAATAATTGAAATTCTTATATTCCCAAATATTATTTATTTTATATTTTTTAGAATTAGGTTATTAGTCTTACATAGAAATATCATAAACTAAAAAGTGGAAACTTCTAATTTGTACCCATTTTTAAAACAAAAAAAAATTAAAATGAAATATATTTTTTCTAGGAATGTCATCAATTTTATTTTCATGACCTCATACACGTCCCTACTCATCCTTAAATCCCTTGTTTTTTTAATATGTGGGTTGATAAAAAAATATTAGTACGGTAAATAAAATATGAAAACTATTATTCCAATTAAAAATAAAAATCATGTGAATTTCTTTCCCAAAGACACAAATTTATACCTAATATTGGAATCTTATTTTTTAAATAAATCATTATCTTACCTTTTTAAAATAAAATTTTTTCTATTAAAATGATGAGAATAAATTTCAAAGTCATATAGGGGTCATGGGACATCATTACCATATCACTGATAACATCACTCTTAAAAATGGAATATCAATACTGCTAAATTTCAACATTGGAGAAACCAATGCATTAGAGATCTATCTAGGATCTCCCATCAAACAATCTCTAATGAGGAAAAAACCATCATAAAAAATCCCAAGGATCATAAAATATATAAAACTTTTGAAAAATGTTTTAAATATATGTGAAAAATTATTTAGTTATCAAAATACACCAAATTCATAAAAATAATTTTAAAATACCAAAATATCATAGAAAAATGGAAAAACTATTTTTTGTTAAAGAAAACATGAAATATTATAAATGATTCCAAACATTAATTAAAGGATAAAGTGTTTAAAATATCACTGTTACCAAATAAACTAATACAAAATTCAAAATTTTAATGTTTTCTAAATTAATTCAAATACCAATTAAAATTATTTAATTTTCAAAAATGGGAAATAATGTTAAAAATTCATTTATTAAAATCTAAAAACTTTGAAAAAGATGAAGAGAGATTTTTTATTAAAAATAAATATAAAAACATCAAATTATTGGGGCCACATGATGGAAAATAATTCCAATAATTCCATAAAAAAATATATATTTCTTTTGAGAATTGTAGAAAGAGTGAAAGAGGAACTTTAATAGGATATTTTTTAAATAAATACCCATTCCATGAGGATAACAAATCAAGAACATTACCTATCATTGTTAATATAAATATTTGGTTATTTTTATAATATTTGAAGATAATGTTTTATTTTCATTAGTACTTTATTTCATTTAATACCTTGTTATATATAATTACTTAATTAAATAATTTTATGCCAAATATTTTTCATGATATTAAGCTCTTATATCAGAAATGACGTTGGTACATCGACTTCTTTTCAAGAGGTCATTATTCCATAATATATATAAATATTCATGAATTAATTACAACCTTTTTACATTTATTATACTTTTAAACACGATGATTATATATGTATATTAAAATTGAATTACGTTACAATCATATAGATAGTAGGATCTATATATACATGAGTGTAGTTCTTATTTTTCAATGATTAATATGGAAGGAGTAAAAAAATCATTTTAAAATTATATAATCATATTAATATCATAAATATAATATTATTCGTTTTAAATATAATTATATATATAACCCATGTGATGTGGTTATGAAAAATGAATCAAATCACTTTGTGGAGGTGGTAGTCAACATGTAAGCACGAACGGAATTATTAATTTTATATGAATGGAATTGTAAGAAGATAAATTATATATTATCATTAAATAATGACCAATATGAAATAAATATCATATTTAAACATTAATTCCATAATTATAATAATCAATTAGGTATTGTGATGAAAAAATATATTACATCGAATCGTATGACAGTAGTCCACCATACACATGAATGATGGTTTTACTTCCTATTTGATAGAAGAGGATATAGATATAGGTTATGATATTAACATTAGAACATTTCTGTATTTTTTAGCTACAAGTATTATTATTTTATAATGGTTTTTAAATATTTAATGGTGGAGGAGGAATAAATAAAATAGAAACACATGATTAAAAATGATACAACTTCTTCAAAGAAACTCTTTTATTAACACAATAAGAAAAATAATTTTAGTGTTATTCCTAAAATAATATTTTTTTTATAGTGATTAGAGGGATTATATTTAGAAATTTGGGGTGGTAATTTCAATAAAATATGTTTTTGAAGTATAAATAAATGAGAATAAGTTGTTTCATTTTATAATATAGGGGAGGGGAACTCCTGGAATTCCCCATAATATTACATTAATATAAATTAATATTTTATTCAAAAAATGTAAAAAAAAATTATTTTGATTATAGACTGAGTTTTGGTTAAAATTGAAATATAATTTTTTTGGATAAGTTTTAGTTGCATTTATGACATTATCATTAGGTTTTAATCCCAAATTATCCTTTTTAAACATACCATGACCACCGAGATCTTTACTCTTTAAGGGACTATATATTTAGTATAAAAGTATAAAAGGCCCATAAATGGACCATAATTAATATTTTAAACCATATTATGATCCATTTTTAGAGTCTAATATAAGATATAAATTTTATACCATTGAGTTATATATAATATTTTTATAATATATAATTAATCTAAATTTTAAGAATTATTATTTCTGTTGAAATTAAAAACATCACAAAAAATAAGTAAAATTTAAACCAAATATTTTTTTTATATTTAAATAAATTTATGATATTCTACAAAATTCAAGGATATCATAAATTATTTAAAATTATATTTCATTTACTATTTAGAATATCAATTATTATATTTTTCCTTTATTTGAATAATTGCATCCTAAATGTTGTGTAATAATTTTTGGAAATTATTTCATCCCTAAAAAATAAAAATCAATTACCATAATGAAGACAATTAATTTTTCTTTCTAAATACCCCTTACATCCAAGCATGTCATATTTTATTATTTATGATAATAATATTATATTTTCCAAAACATTTGTGTAATGTTTTTGACTTTTCATTAAATAAAATAGTATAAAAGTCATAATCTCATCAAAATGGCCAAAAATTTCAAATTGTAGATTGTATGATTATTATTGATGAAATTGTTTCATCAAATAAAAGTAAGGTATGTTTATGAGTCATTTTATTGTTATTATCATTTTATTTTTATCTTTAATTACCCTTTTTACCCTTTACTGAGGTAACAAAATTTATGATTGTTAATATTCACATTCATAGAAAAAGGGACCTATTTAAAAAAATTTCACCCAGTATTTCCAAAAAATAAACAATTTCATAAAAATTCAGAACACATCATTGGAAACATTTAATTTACAATTTCACTAGAAAAATGCAACAAAAATAATTTTTTTCTAAAAAATTACCTTTTTAATTATATTTTTTAGAAAATTTAAAAATAATATCAATAGAAACAAAAATTGGATTATTAAAAATAATAATGAAATAATAAATTTGAAAAGAAATATTTCAAAATATTATTCTACATTGTAATTACTTCAAAATAAAATAGAGTTTAAAATCATTATATTTCACTATTCATTTAAAAATAAAACATTTAAAAAAATCACTAAAATTAATTCTAAGATATATTTAAAATTGTAAATTAAAAATTAATATTCATTTTTCAAATAGATTTTATAATATTTATATATATTAATTATAATTTTCACTCAATGAATGAAAGAGAAACCATATTAAAAAAACATATTTTGATGAAAAAAACCTTTAGTAATAATTTAGTGATTAAATTTGATGAATTTAAAAATGAGTTTATGTTGAATTGGGAATTAATATTTATTTTATAAATAAATTATTCAAATTCATACTCTCCAATTTAATGGATAGTTAATAATTATCTCATTTAAATTATAATATTTAATTTTTCATTTCAGATCGATGTACCAGATCTTATATGCAATCAAACATAGTAATTATTTTTAAAATATTTGGATAATACACATTTAATGTATGATATTTCCATAAATTTTCTATATTTATCTTCATAATTATTCACAAACATAGGTTGCATCATAATATCAAAAAATGGATTCCCCTCATTAGTAATTGATATGGTATTTCATTAGAGAAATGAATCTATTCATAAGATAACATCAAATTAAACCAGAGTGAGAATAAAAATATTCATCAAAAGAAACATCCCACAACCAAAAATTAGATAAGAATGATATAACTGAGATGTGATCATCACAACTTTAGTATTATTCACTGATAATTAAATATCAAATCATTGAGAATATAAATTTATATTCCTTGAATTTTTTTTGTATATACCAAAATACATATAAATAAAATCAAAATGGTTAATTCAATATTTTTGAATAACCATAATGGTTATCTTGAAAGTTTGGAATTGTTAATCCACGAGATCAATCATGAAAAATCATTTATAGGTTATCTAAATCATAGAACCTTATTTTAAATATACGTCACTTTTGGTTTAACCAAGTTCATCATAATCATCTTATTTACAAATCATTCTTAATGGTTATAAATAATGTTTGAATAAAACCATTAATATCCTTATGAAGTGATAAAGTAGGTTTATAGTAATATAACACTCAATGTGTAATAGATTAATTGCTATGATACATTTGAAAAACTCAATTGGTGTTATAACCCCTATATGACTATATTCCAAACCATATCCACTCATAGTATCTATAAAAATATATTTTAATGGGAAAACACACTCTTTTATTTACCATATCTTACTATGTTATCATATACATAGGATTATCATAAGGGTTCCCAAAAAATGATTACCACACTTAATTCTAATGTAAACTGCACCTTAATCTAAATCCAACTACAGAAACCCATAATTTTTATACATAAATATCACATTTTATTAGTTTAATATTGATTTCATATGATTATTATGAAATCTAGAATCACATAGGTGTATTTTCAAGGAATACATTGATAATATTTTTTCATAATATATCGACATCATCTCAATATACGTTAATCAAAACTATCAGTCATCTTATACTGTTATACTTTAACACTTTTTTCATAACATGGGAAAGAAAAAAATAATAATAATTGAGCTCAATTATCAACAAGGGTAAACAAAGGAGATATCAATGGTCACTTAAATTAAACATGAGAAGAAATATATTAGTGAATGAGTGTAACATATGAAACCCATACCATTCATATCTTAGATCATAATATTGAATCATGACCTAATTATTGGATGTTCATAAGACACGAGTCATAAAGGAATAAAATTACATTATATTTAAACGAATAAAATTAGAATAATATATGAATATATTGTATATATATAATAATAGAAAATCATTCAATTAGTTTTCAAAGTTCACTACAAAGGACATGAGATTTTATATTTTTTCACTTCCCAAACCATTATATCATTATTCACGGTTCACTCCCAAGACTATCACAATGGACCAAGATCCATACTAAACATGGTATAATCCATATTATAATCATTATAATCTCATGATATATCCATCATTATCAAATTTTTTATTGGTCAATGTAATTTTTAGGATAACCCTCAAAAAAATGAAATTAAAAAGTATCTGTGCCATAAAATCATAAAAATTTTCTTCATATAATAACCTGTATGAAAAGAAAACATGTTTTATTAAATGTTTAATATTTAAAAATTCATGTAAAATAAATTGGATTTTAAAATGTATTTTCATCATAATCATGAACCATACATCAAATGAATAAGGATGGTATGAAAAAATAAAATCCAAATAAATAAAATTTAAAATAAAAATGCCATCATAGATGAAAAGTATCCTTAAAATATCATTAGAATATTTTTTTGAGGGAAATAAAATTTTATGTAATAAATCATTTTTTAAACTATAAATTTCATTAATTATATGGGAATAATTTTCATTGAAAATTACCAAGTAAATAATTTAATTTAGATTTAAATCCTTGGGTCCTTATGATTTCAGGGAATTCAATTCATGCCGAGAATGTTAAAACAACAATTCATTTTTCATTTTCATTAAAAATACAAATGTACATTAGTCTGAAAAGGGAATGATGTTTCCATTTAATTTTATTATCAAAATTCATACATGGGTAATAATGAAATTATGCAATATTATATGTATATCCAAACATTCTTGAGAAAATTTTATATAAAAACATGGCATGAAATAAAACAATTTTATCAACCAATGAGAGAGTAGATTTGTATTTTACATAAAGACATTATTTCATCCCTTAGGTTATTAATGAATGGAAGACGAATGGAAAACATGTAATTCTAGAAATATCTTTTTTATAATAAAAATTATTGGATTATTCTAATATAAGTTATAAAAATACACCATTAGAAATGTTATTATAAACAATCTTGATAAATTAGAATATTTTAACAGAAATATCATATGTCATGTTCAAATTGATTTAAAGCGCACTAACCTCATATTAATAAATATAAAAAAATTTAAATTTAACAAAAAAATTATTTAATGACTTAAATATCATACATTATATAATTAAAAAATTCAAACAATAATTTATTAATATTTCTACCTTAAAATCATCATTTCTCAGTGGAAAATGATTTTTTTGAGAAATTTGGTTTCATATTGTTTGACCTATAGTTTCATTTGTTTTTAATGAGGTGTCAATATGTTTTTGATGAATTATGAATACTCTCGGTCTTGTATTATTGATAGATACATGTTTTAATGAAGACACATTGTTTATTGAAATTTTAGTGAAGATATAGAATTAGAAGAATGATGTAGAATATTTTATAATTTGCTGAGGAATTCATAGAATACCATAAAAATTGTATTGAAATTTTACATGATGAATTCATTAGGAGTAATATAAAATGATGATGTATTTTTGGATTTTGAATGGGATATATCTCAATATATAGAAATTTATATGTTTGATTTATAATTATGGACTAACTAAAAAAGGACCAACCCAAAAGCCAATCTATTTCATTATCTTACAAGGGAACAAGTGGGACTAGGAGGTCTATGATTCCAAAGGGAACAAGTCCAGGAAACCCCATGGGGGTAGGCATATTATTTGGGCCATGTATAATACAGGCATTTCCTGCCCATATATAATGTGTGAAGGAGTGATATCCTAATGGTGTGGTAGGAAATGACCTTTAGGTCGAAGCTCATGAGTGTGCGAACAATGTGATTGGTGCTAATCCTCTATAGAAATATTGGGAGTGTAGAATCATGAGATTTATAATAAAGAACATCAATTTCCTATGATATTTATAACGTGGGACATTATCATACCACTATATTTCACAAACATTATAATGATGTTAAAAAAGTGACCTTCTTGATTGATTTTATTTTGACCATCTGATTTCTTGTGTGGGTTATCTTATACCCCATGTGGTGCATGAATAATTTTTGTTGATATAATTCATGATTAAATTACATCAATCATTCTTGATGTGCCTATGGATATTTTGTGAACATTTTTATATGGAAATTAGCATGGTAATATCTATGCAAGAAATCAATGTCTTGGAGTCTTTTTGAAAACTCAAAGCCAATACACAGATAAATAAAAATAGAATTGCAGATGGAATTCATGTAATGGAAGATGTAGAGAATCTATAAATTAGAAGATGGAAATAATAGCATGAATGTGGTGATTTAAACATAAGGAATAATACAAAATCATGTAACAAAAGTACACCATAAAACTGATTGTATATTTGATTAAACCCAAATGACATGGGTGAAATGATATATTTTGGGAAATTATATAAAAAGTGGAGCTTCTAAATAGAATAATACTTTGATTATTAATAGATTCAATGAAGTTTTACATTACAAAAAATATCATACATTCAAGATCAGATCAATCGACCAACTAGCCTTATTGATATCCTTTTAATAGATGAGTGAAAATTGGTCGTGAGATCACATCCCACATCGAAAAGTTCATGTGGAATGGATCCAAATTATTAAAAATATGATGCATCTACACTCCCTAGATAGCTATGGGGGATCAATACCCATCAACCCCTTTACATAATAATGGGATTCGACCTAGTGGGCCTTTCCATCAATTCCTTTAGAAGATCACTCCATGACATCTTATTCGAAGGAACAAAATCGATGGATTATACATGGAAACCTACATAAAACACCCCTAATAGGTGGGCCTAGGCATGATTCATTCAGTTTTGTAATCCTCATAGTCCTATAAGTTCACTTGATAATTCTTATACTAAGCTGGCTTGGGACATAGCCCATATTTTTTAGTAATGCCACATTTTTAAATATTATATAAAAATATATAAGTAGATAAATATATCACTAATGAAAGCTCAAAATCCTAATTAATTTCATGTTTATAAACAATTATTAATTATCTTACATGAAAATTATTTTACATTGACCCTTATAGATTCTTCATGCAACAATAATATATTTTATGTAATTATACAGGTTCTTATTCTTCTGCAACATTAAAATAAACAATATTTTATCTTTAATTTATATCTCTATTTTCCAGATTAGTCAAAAAATCATAAAAATTCACTCAAAAAATTGAAACCACATTGAATAAAAATTAAATATTGGGCTCAAAAATCTCCCAATTTTTATTTTTTTTTCAATGTCTCTTCACATATAACAATTAGATTATTTCTGTTGAAAACATTTTCAAAATGAACTTTTCTATGTGTTTGTTGATGTGTATGAATGGTTTATTATTTCATTGATAATTTTCATTATCTATAATCCTATAAATATGAAATCTTAAATTATAATCATGACTTCACATTCATGGAATTTATGGATAACATAGACACCCTTGGTTTCTTTCTATATATCGGGCTACCCACCCTTTGTCTTAGAGTTGGAAAATTATAGTGTATTTTTTAACGAGAACCATGTGATATCATTTCTCTATGTGAAACTTGAGAATAATTAAGAAAACCCCCACTTTTTTTATATTATTATCAATGGTGGAGAATTATTTAATAAAACCTATATATATTTTTTAATTTGTAATGAGATATTGATAACAAAATACACAGGGGGAGATTGTGCAGACTTGTACTACATTTGTTTTCTGTGGTGTGTAAATAGTTTTTTGGTTATTTGGAATGATTTTTGGAATTGTATTACTGATAGAGAAGTTTGTTAAGGAGGGAATATTGTTTATTATAATATTATATAATAATAATTATTATTATAATAATTGGAAATGTTTTATTATTTCACGAAGAATTCATAGAAGGCCATGTAAAATGTATTAAAATTTTACACGAAGAAAAATTGAGGATTAATATGAAATATAGAAGGATTTTGAGTATTGGATTGGTAATATTTCTATACATATATATTTAAATTTATAATATTTAATTATGGTATTAATAAAAATTAATGGGAAAATCACAATCCATCCCAGTCCATGCTCGACCAAATGAACCTGTGGGACTACAAGGTGTACCCCACACAAGGTAGCCAACCCAATACATCATGTGGGCGGAGGTGTCTACTATGGTATGTGTATAATCCTGGCATTAGATGAATATTTGTAAAAAATTAATGGTCGATCACCCATAGGAATGGATGGAAAAGGCCCATTGGGTTGAAGCTCATGAGTGTGTGAAGGGTATGATATAAGAAGATCCCGCATTTCTAACTTGAGTGTTTAGTAGAATGAAATTTATAATAAATATAATCTATGCCTCATTATATATCTAAGGTGTGATGTGAGCATGGGGCCTATATTGTTTCTTCTATAAAAAATATGGTAATAATATAATCCACTTAATTAATATATCTCAACCATATGATCACTCGATGTTGTCTACGTCTACAACTAAAAAACCTTGATAGATTATCAGTGTAGATGTTTATACTGGACATCCTTTTATTGAGCCTAATGAAACAATGGATGATCTATGATCATTTTTATGTGTATGTTAGGATAAAAATCTTGAGGAATTCAATATAGGCCTTTTTTATACATAAAACGAAATGAAAATCCTAAGAAAAATGCAAATGGATTTTCATATGGCATTCAATTAGTGGAGTATAATGTTCTATAAATTAGAGGAATACGATAATGAAATAAATATGAGTATTTTACTATGATGAATAAATTTAACTAATTTAAGAAAATATAACCAGAATATCATTGTATAATTTAATAAATAGAAATGAATCGGGTGAGATGAGATATGTTGGGAGAAAACATAAAGGAGATTATTTGAAATGACATAATAATCAGAGGTTGAGGTGTTGAATGCTAGTGTGACCTACCTATAAATATTGAACTAATTCAGCATATGCATGTTATTATAAAACATGAGATCTCTCGTGAAAACATATCACCCCCATGATTTAGTTATTGGATGAAATAAAATCTAATGTGATCAAAACATGAGAAGGAGATTCCATGAACTACTTTTATTATACAATGGATATAAAGAGGCACCACAAACAAACCTTTTTCTAGTGAAATAGTAAAAATGGACAACAATTTTTTAATGTGAAAAAGATGGATAATAATGATTAATATGTCATTATATGATCATCTAAAATAAGAAATAATAACCCATGGATAGCCTTCTTAGTTACATGGTGAAAATGAAGAGACACACATGGGCACATATGGTCACATAAGGTATCTTGAAAATATGAAATATTGTCACATGAAGATACTTTCAACCATAAGACATTTTCACAAGAAGGTATTTGGGATGAACTCGTAAATATCCATCTTGTCATGTGAAGCAGATGCACAAATCCATTGATAAATCGCATGAAATATTTACATAATGGAAGGATGAATTCCTTAAATGAGTTATGAGAAGTATACCAATAGTGATTCATTATTCCATGCATTCATGTGATTATAAAATTCATGTACCCATGAAGAACCATTCGAAAAACCAATCTAAACATACTTTGGAAGTTCTCATCTCAATTTATTGATATTACGATAACTGAAACAAAAATAATAAGTACAAAATAATGAAAATAAAGAATATTAATGAATAATACAAGCGTTATTATTCCATGAAAATGATTCATGCTGTGAAATTATGTCTAGATAGTGAAATATATTTTTCATAAAAATATCAGTGATGTATTTTTGTACACAACATGAAAAAAACAATGCGAGGTTGGGAATTTATCACTCTATGTTTGTATATCCTACACATTCATCAATAAAGGAAACTGGTCATTTTAATTTGATTAATTTTCATAGAGAAAAACAAGAAGAGTTGTAATAGGCTATTAATGTCACATAATGATTTGATGAGAAAGTAACATTCTACAAAATCACAGAGGAATAGAAAAGATAATCATGTAGTGAATCAACCCATCATTAATGGTGGAGTCTTTCTGTTGGTGATAAGAGCATTTGATGTATTCTAGTTTGATCCAAGAGCAGTTGGAATCTCTCTATTTGAGATATAGAAAATGTTTGTCCACTGGTGTTTAAAAAAACAGATACACATAGTTAGATCAAGACTAAAATAATTTTAGTTAGGGAATAATGAAAATTAAGTATCTTGGTTGGATGTAGAGCATTTTTAACACTCATTATATTGTTAAGTATCTTTATCCATGTGGAATAACGAGTTGATAAAAGAAGTATGGTTTTTCTCAACCTTTGAAATATTGGGTTCTTCTATAAATACAATATTACATTTATAGAGAAGGTGATATTGAGAAATAATATTTATATGATTGAGAACACTGAAAATTTTTATGGTATTAATTGAAATAAAAGGAATAAATAAAATTATACCATTGATTAACTCTTCCCCTCCCAGTGGTCATCCCATATAGGGAAATATAGGTAGTTCCAAACCTATAATATTAATCATGGTTCCATTGTCTAAAAAATATTAATAATGATATAAATAAAATATATATACAATATATATATATATTTATTTATTCATTCATAAAATTTATATATTGAAAACTAAATAACATTGTCCTTAACGATGCTAATCCTTGTATGCATGAACACCATTTTAACATCTCATTGGATGAAATTAATGAATGAAAATTTTTAATTCAACTGTAAAGAATAATTATTCCAAAATATATATATTATATATTTTTATTAAAACATTTCTTGTTACTATAATTTTAATATGGAAATGAAATGAAATCCCATCACATCATGGATGCGGTAGTCTACATATAGAAAAAAGCAACATTATCCTCTTCCAACTGATTGAATGGTATGAAATATGATATGATATTATAATTATAAAATAAATACTATACCATTAATATAACTTATATTAATTTGTTTGATATTTATAACCATTCAATTTAATGTTGATAAAAACAAATTACACTGCTATGTGGAGATGGTAAGTCGTACATACACACGAGCGATATTTTTTTCATCCATTTGTTGGAAAAGTGATATAAAATGGGTTTCCAAAAATAATAATATATAATTATATTTAAGATACTAACTTTATTATTTTATTATAAATAAAAAATAATTAGTGAAGTTAGTAAAATTAATAAAGCGAAAGAGGTCAGTTAAGACGATAACCTCTATATTGTAAGGCCTCTGTTAGATCCTTTTTAAGAACACTTATAATGGTATTTTAAGAAAAAAACCACTATAATTAATGTAAATGGAATAATATAGGAGAATAAGGTATGGAAGTTCAAT